>JAODTR010071854.1:0-35321 GCA_025399935.1 Amblyopsis rosae | reverse complement strand
CCCCCCCCCCCCAAGCGGGTCGGGCAGCGTCTCGAAAGCACATTGAGGGTGCTGAAGTCATTCATTTTTAAAGGCAAGATTAATGACGCCATTAATTCCTGTCTCGGCCACTGCAGAGGAAAAGAAGGGCAGATTTCATTCCCGCTGCCGGATATGCTCTGCGTACAGCGCACACACACGCAGCCATGCGCGCACGTGTACTTACGTGGCACGCTTATGCTTCCAAGCACACACACACACACACACACACACACACACACACACACACACACACACACACACACACTGAGTCATTTGATATGTCAAGTATCCATATCTACTAAGTGGAGATCGCCCTCTAGTCTTTAGCTTGTATCTCTCCCGCGGTCAGCAACACGATGCCGGCTTATTGGTCACATTTGTCTGGCTGGCGAGTGGCTGAGCGAATGCGAGACACAGAGTGGCTTCTTGAGTTGTCGGCTAAGTGAGATGTGGTGTGGGGGAGGGGGGAGGGGGAGGGGATAGTGGGACAAGTCTGAATGCAAGCCTGCCTTTTTGCGGTGGCGAATGTCAAGTCTGAAGAGCTGCACAGGCCTGTCGGCTTTCAGTAGGTGTGAGGGTGCGTGGGCGGCTACTAGCACGCTAGCACGCTAGCATGCTGCAGCTGTTGAAGGACACGGCAGGAACAGATGGGCATTCTACAAAAAAAGAAGAAGAGATAAGACAGGAACATACTGACAAATGGCACACATACTCTGCTTTTGCAAAGCGTCTGCTAGCTTGCTGGTGTATTAAATCACAATAAACACCTACTATTTGACGAGTCTACGGCGGTTTCACACAAATCTACGGTCCCAGTCTGTCTGTAGTTGTAAACTACATACATACATACATACATACATACTGTACATGCAGTATACACACATACACACACACGTATGCACCATTTTATCAGAGCAATAATGAGTCCTCTGGGCCCAGGGCCATAGTGTACATTTGGGCACATTGTTATGTGCAGTACGGGCTCACTAAGAGCACAATAGGATCAATAGTGTATCTCTGGGTTGTAAGACTACAATGGCTTTGGTCATGACTGACTCTCAAATGGGTGTCCTCTGAGAGCGTCTTTGTTTCTGCCTGTGAGGGATACTGGTAGTGTTTGTGATCACAAAATTGGCATGCACGCGCGAGTGAGACAGAGTGTGTGTTTGCGTGCGTGCGCACAATTTGGTGTTTTACTCCACTAACTGTGTGTTGTGTGTGTGTTTGGCCAGAGTGAACTGTGCTCGGAATCAGCTAGAGTGCTCCGAAGGGACTCTGCTGTAACTGCGGCTGTGGCGTGTGAGTAATGTATCTGGCCGGGCAGGCTGACAGCACGCAGAGCGAGAGGTGCGTCTGAGAGGCCAACGGTCAGATGAAGCTGTCATCTCTCTTCTCCTGGACCGACTCGCTCTGGCTGCGCTGTAGTTGTGTCTCGCGTCTGTGCGTCATCGGTGGGCTGTTGTGAGGTGTACAGTAGTACGTACTGTACAGTAGGGCAGCTCGATTATCGATGAAAAAGTAATAATCGTGATGATTTTTTTGGTCAATATTAAAATCACGAATATTTCATACAAGATGTTGCATTTACTGCACCTAAACAGTGACACAAATTAACAGTGAAAACACCATAAACTGAAATGTTTCATAATACTGCTCATGTTGATATTTCACTTTAACCCTGTAATGGGCGTAACACAAGACAAAAACGTAATGTGCAAAATAATCGCTTTTCCTCGATAGTATTGTTTTTGTTCTGTTATTGTTATGAGCCAAATTTGAAATGACAATTACATTTTGATTTAATTGCACAGCATTACTGTACAGTGCACCTCTATAGGCTCTTTTTTATAGGCCTAAAATTCTACTGGCTGAAGTTAATCAGTCAGTCATTCAGTATGCTTAATATAAGTAGGACAAGCAGCGTCACACATTAACAAAAACTAGATGATACACCAAGTTAATGAAACGAGCATTGAAAATAATGAATGTACATTTCTATAATAAATGTATATTCCTATAAAGAAATTATTTTTTCCTCCCTTTATTTTCTGCCTCTCTTACACCTAGTTTTTCACCTTGTAATTTGTCTTCCGGTGCAATCTCTCTCTCTCTCTCTCTCTCTCTCTCTCTCTCTCTCTCTCTCTCTCTCTCTCTTTCTCTCAAAACACACACCATGTCTACCCCTCTCTCTCCAGACCAGATTCACCCAGCCAGCAGTCAGGCACGTTGTGTGTCTTTCAGTGTGATAGACTGTAGACTGAGCTCTTTTATAGGAGCCTTGTTGTCTTGTACAATAACCCAGGGGCTCTCTCTGTGAGCCAATTTATCTGTGACATTTATTCAGGACTGACCTTCTCTCCGTTTTCCTTGGAGAAAAATGTGTTGTTATCTCCCATCGCAGGATAATTTGGCTGTTATTGCAGCCTGATTTAAACATTGACCCCTTTCCTTTGTATTTCTATAAAGACATCTTAGCCTAGAACAGTGACCACGCGTGTACAATATCAATTATGTATTTCTGACTCGTATTGTGAACTCAATTCTGAAGACCCCTTCCCCTCCACACACACACACACACACACAAGCACACAAATGCAAATGCACACAAATAGGTTACACTGTTTTTTTAACGAGTTGAGTTGACTAATTAAATTTTCGAAATACAATTTCAGTACAGTACATATTATATTATTATTGTAATAATTAATGTCTGTAATCACATTTGTTACTGTAGTAATTAATTAATGTAATTGTGCAATTAGCATAACACTAGCATTTAAAAACTGTCTAGATGACAATTGGACATTTGGCTAGTATTAGCAGTGTGTCATTGTAACAGATATAGGGTTTGAAAGGAAAGTGCAAATTGCTCTCCGCGGTAATGTGACTAGTGTGTGACATTTGTTCCTTCATTACTTATTCCATCAGGAGAATAATTACCTGGTCAGATTTGCTCTTACGGGCCCAATAGTGGCAGTGGTGTGGGTCTTTATTTGGTTGCACTCTCTGCCCACACTGTTGTTCTCAATTCCTCTGTGTTTGTCTCTCTTGCCTTCTTTCTGTCTGTCTGTCTGTCTGCGTCTGCCTCCCTTCTGTCCCATTTTGTTGCAGTTGTGAAAATGGAGTAACCTTGTGAAAACCTCCTGATCTCACCGGCTTACAGAGCGTTTCACTCTGCTGCATCAGACTGGACACCCCTGAACAGAAAAGCAGTCCAGTCAGAGCCATGCAGAGCCAATCAGCTCTCACTCAAGCACTTCTGCTGATGCCGAGAGCAATAATTGGGCTCCTCGTTCCGATTGCTCGAAGGCGGTCCAATTACCTGCTTGTAACGACACACGTTGGCGCCACAAACATCTTAACCACAACCGGGCTTGGGTTGCACAGTGAGCCTGCTCGTTCAGGATGGACTCTCCAGGCTGTGTTACCAACACCAACATGATCCGGTCTGGTTATGGCCCGCTGTCTCTTACCCATCATCCAGTGAGCTTGTTGGTGCAGTGAAGCAAGGCCGTGAAGCCCCCGGGGGAAGAGGGGGACGGGGGGGCACCGTGTTTGTGCAGCCTGGTTACTCGATACACCGTGTGACTGAGGAGCCTCATTAGAGATGGCCTCTGACCGAGGAGGAAGGCTCCTTCCTCGACCACAGAGCCAGAGAGGACACAGCGTCGCGGGACGAGGGAGGGAGGGAGGAATGAATGAATGAGTGAATGAAGGGGGTCAAAAGCAGAGGAGAGATCAGACATGGATCGGCTCTCTCACCCTTGGAACAGAAGAGACGAGCACGAAAATAGATATGTGGTAGTATGTGTTAGGAAATGGAAGGAAGGAATGGAGTTATTGCACCTGACATTTTAGGAATAGAATAATGAGAGAGAGACGCAGAGAGAGACGCAAAGATCCCGAGAGCCTGATTTCTCATTCAAGCGTTCCCTCTCCGCTGAGATCATTAGCGTGGTTTCGCCATCGCCAACACGGAGAGATGCTCAGCGACTAACGCGCGACCACAGACAGCATGAATTATTAATGTAAAGATCTCTTCGTCGTCAGGAGCCAATAAGGCACTATGATTCAGCTGTCAGAGAGATTAGTTGTGTGGGCGAGGCTGACTCCTAGATCACTATAGAACTCCGTCCGCCTTGGTAATAGACTTGCGCCACAGTATTGACTTTCTCTGGTCGGGGTGATTAAAGAAGGCCGTATCAGAATGCACCGTGTTGTCGGGTTCCTCCTAGATGGGTCGGGAGACCTCGCGCACTCTGAACTTTGCCCAGAGCGCAGAGCCGCGGCTAACCCCACCACCATCAGCAACCTAGAAATACGGATCGCCATATTGACAGGCATCCGCTCCGCTGGTCTGCTGTGACTTTCTGTCATTCTCTTGTTGCTGGTGCGTTTTTATGAACCGATTAGTCTTTCGCCCCTATACCCAGGTCGGACGACCGATTTGCACGTCAGGACCTTCCTATGTGAATGGGAAGGGTGGGGGTTATATTTGGGTCGTCTGATTGGTTGCTTTGTGTAGACTGTGTTTTTTTTTTTTTTTGGTAATCTTGCTACTGACAAATGCATTGTTTATTGCTATTGGCAGTTTGCCACTTCACATCTCTGGAAGGCTGCAGATTGAGCGATGTAGAAGTGGGGTCTTTTATTTTATTCTTGAGCTCTGTCAATGTCCCAGTGATTGGACAAACATGATTGCCCTAGGAGCATACTGCCCACAGATATTTTGTTTGTGAAACAGTTGAATATGTATTTATTTCTGGAAAGCATATGAAAAATAAGCAGGTTAAAATATAACTCAGTAGGTGAGAGAAATAAAGACAGATTCATATTTTACAGATTTCAAATTTTTGCCTTCCCATTGGGTGTTCCCATTTCTGAACTGTGCTGTGGTTGTCAGTTAGTTGATGTTTCTGCTGTTTAATGCCATTTGACTTTAATAAAGTTGTGCTTTTTTTAATTGAAAGTTTAACTGAGATGTTGATGGGATGACAGCATGCAGAATGTATTGTTTGACGGACAAAATGGCAGATAGGAACCAATCGGCTCTCTGTTCAGACAGACTATATCAATCAAAACTATGGCAATGTTGTTTGGTCTACCTGCTCGACTATTGCAGTAAAATGTTACATCATATTTCATTAAGGTGAGAGATTAATATAATATATTTTTGCACGTCATCGTCGATCATGAAACGTATGATCGAGTATTGCTGTCACAGGGAAGCACTCGAGTACACAAAGCACCCGTGACATTATTTTGTGTGGAATATTTGGGTACAATTCTTGTATTGTCTGGCCAATTAATGGTGTATGACGTGTCTGTGTACACACACACACACACACACACACGACAACGCTAGCATCTAATCAGTGATGCTGCTTTTTCAATTACATGTTTTGCAGTAAAATCATGTCATTGAAAAAGATAGTTATAGCGACTAATCAGCTGCAATACCGTCACACATATATAGTGACAAAGTGAGCCAAAGCACTGGATTACACACAAAATCATGGGTATATGCTATTTGAGGACTACATCATACACAAACAGAATGAATCACGATTTAATCCCTTGTTTAACATTAACAACTTTTAAGTGGATTTGTTAAGCTTTGTGCTTTTGCGAACTTCTCACTGTGATTTCAAAGCCACTCTGCTGGCGGACCAAGTGTGATGATGTTGAAGTAAAGCATGTGTTTGAAATTGGTGTTAGAGCTAGATGAAATTATCAAAACAGTTGTACCAACGCCAATTGGTTACACGCTGTCCAATAGTTTCAGAATTGACCAGAGGTCTTCGCCCAGTAGTAGGCAACGTCTGCAAACACTGTGTCCAGACCCTTGTCACAACGTTAATATAGGCTCTGGTTACACCAGGCAAGAGATTTCCTGACTGTCCTGTTGTTTTGACCAAGGCATTGTTGATTACTTTTTTTTCTACACCTTTAGGCTTCTATCAGGTCACTGTATACGTGCTGTCATTTTAAAAGCGTGTCTGACTGGTGGTTTAAATGTAAACAGGACCAGTGAGACATTTGACAAGGTTGTCCTTGTTTTACTAGCCAGCAGTGTCATTGCTGGTCTGAGTCGTGCTCAGAAAGAACATGGCACTATGTCACTGCTAATGTTGGCTCTACGCTGAGCAAGCAGACCTGAACACACAATCGTGCGTGATCATGAACAGATGTGTGAGAGTTTTTGGGGCAAACAAATCTGAGCATTTTGATTTAGCTGTACCTTTTGATTGGAGTCATTTGGTAACGTTGGACACACAGCATACATCGAGACACAGGGCTGATTGAACAGTAAAAAGTGCATTTTTTAAAAGTCATATTTTAGACACTGGGGCAGAATTGGTGAGTCTCACCCAACACAAGTTATGACAAATGGCAATTGGGGCTAATGGGGCTGTGTGTGTGTGTGTGTGTGTGTGTGTGTGTGTGTGTGTCCAGTCATGTTTATGCAGTTTATGCAGGCCATGTTTTATGCAGTGCACTTTGCTTGAGTGACTTCATATTGAAACATTTCTGCTGTTATTGTTTATGCACATGCTACAAATGCTACCGTACACCTTATGTACGGTACCATGCATGCACACACACACACACACATGCAGTACACAGCACACACCCACACAGCACACACACACATGTTCCAATCTGCCGTGGAACAAGCAATCCTGTCCTGAATTAACACCAAGGCATATTTCTATTGAGTGCTGTCAGCCTAGATTATGGTTGGATATGTGCACGGCTCTGACACAGGCCGTCTTGACAAGCACACAAAGCTCTGGGGAAAGAAACACAAGCAGCAGGCTCTGCATTCAGTATCGCACAGTCTCAGCAGGTGACGTGTTTGCTGTTGCAGTGGGCAGTAGAAGCCTAGCGAAAATCTCCACCCTGTTAGCAATGGCTGACACTTTTAGCAGATAGCCAGCCAGCTAAACAGACATTCAAACATGACATTGATGCAGGCAAGCAAGGCACATTATGTCAACTAATTGCACAGTTATAAAGAATAGATTTATTTTCATGTTTTTCTATTTCTTTTATTTATATACAGTAATTGAGGTAAATCATTTTTGCATTTTGGGTAATCACCGCTGATAACCTATAAACATCATAATTGCTGTCTGTGTGTGTGCGTGCTTCAAATGTGTCACATCACTGTTGCCTCCTGGGTAATATCTACAGACAGTGCATAGAAGCAAATTTGGGTATACGGCTATGTGCCGAAATGATGTAGTGGAAGAAAACAGCTTTTCATTGCTGCTCATTGCAAGCTATTCTATCATTAGTAGGCCTCTGTGCTAATTAAGAGCAAGCAGATGTGACTCTGGGAGCGAAAGAGACATGGGAATCTGGGAGTTTTTGGCGTTGGGCTGATGATGGTGCTGGTGCAGTAAATGTTGTGTAATATGCATGCTTGTGAATGTGTCTGCATGTGCCGTGTATTTCGTCCTTGTCTCCTCAGAGTGATTGTTGTCAGTTACATTGCCGCTGTTTTTGGCAGCGATATCTGTGTCACTCACAGCCAAATGTCTGTTAGGGCTGTGTGTTGGCAAGAATCTGGTGATGCATCACAATACAGGGGCCACAATTAGAGATTATGCCATACTGTAAGCAAGGCGATGTATTGCGATTTCTAATCTAAAACTGTCATACTAATGTGTGGCACTGCTACAAACAAACAAGCAAACACTAATTTATCTGGTAACATGTATCTTTCCTCTCTTTTGAGGATGAATATATTTTGTATTTTTGTTGTATTTTTTTTAAAGAGTAAAAAAAAAAAGAATAAACATATAGTCATATAGCTTTAGGCCTATGCATTTAAAATGATCTAGAGACTAATATATTATATAGAGTTTACACAGCCAGCTGAGAAGTGTCCTAAATCATAATATTATTATATTAATGTGAATGCGAAATGCATCTAATTTGTGTCTAAAGAAATTTCTACTTTACTGGCAGCGTGCCATTTTTTTCTTTATGAAAAATGAATCTGTCTATGTCTTTACTATATTAAGATTAAAGCATATTTATTTAATTAGATGGATCTTTGGTCTACTGTGAAGATAATCAATCACATTGTTTACCCATAACAATTCCAATGCATTATTTGCATGCTCTGTTTATTCTGCAGGTGATTGAGTTTGGAATACCATTCATCACCATGCAGAAATATCTCATGCTTTAGAGCAACATGCACTTTGCTGAAAATAGAAGGAAAGAGCAATTTAATAATCATTTAGCTCTCCCTCAAAGCTTTTAGACCTATTCAGTTCAGATTTGAATGTCATTTAGCCTATTTATTGATATATATATACTTACATATTTCTTTTTTTAAATGTACAGCTAAATTCCATTTAGTCAAGCGAACACTACACTACAAAAAATTCAAATCTTACCAAATATATTTGTCTAATTTCTATAAAAAATATCTAACTACACTTAATAGAAGACACACTTACCTAACAAGAGCTCATCTATCCAGATATATCTTATTTCAAGAAATCTTAAAAGCTAATTTTAATTTGTTCCATTGACAGTTTTTTTTTTTACTTAATAGGACAAATATGATATTGTATTCATATTTTTTTTAACTTATTTTTGAAGAGAAATTTTTTTGCAGTGAAAGTGTTTATGCTGATTTCAGGAGACCGTTGCATTTGCAAATGGTCTTGCCAACAACCTAGTGTGTCATTGGACTCTCTAACCGACATGTAAAAGACTCCCATTGCCTGTCCCTCTATCATGCGCCGCCCCGACCCTCTTCCCCCAAGACTTGACCCAGCCCTGCCCCTCGCAGGTTAGCAGATGTCCGGATAGGCCGCCTCAGCACCCTGCCTCTCTCCGCCCATCCCCCAGTCCTCAGGACCAGCAGGCCCAAATGTCCATGACAGCAGGCCGCTGGTCAGCAGTGCATCCTGGGCTCCATACGGCCCAATCAACACCTCATTGGGGGATTGGAAGTCACCTGCTGGGCTCGCCATCACGCCAGGTCAGGCTTGGGCGCGGGGTTGACTGGAAAGAGTGTCCCATGTTGCTTTGCAAGGAGGCAGTCCTGGTTGGTCCATATGGTCTCAGCAGGGCAGCGGCCTCTTGTTCTCTGCTGAATAGAGCGGGCCCATAAAGGCGTTTGCCTTGTGTTCTTCACCAGCCCTGTGTATAGCGTCTTTTTTGGCAATGGAGATGTGTTTTCATTGGGCACCCAGGCAGATGGATGAGCATGGAACAGCTGGCTCATTCAGAGCAGACTGTTGCCCTGCAGGAGCGCCCCCCTTCCCCCTCCTCTCCCCTTTCTCCTTACCCCCTCAGTGTTAACCCCTGGCACCCGCAGGCAGGAAGACTTGGCTTGGCGTCACCACGACTCTTTATGCACTCCGTTTTGCCTGTATGTCCGCCGGCTGCCTCCTCTGTTGGGAAGGAGAAAAGAAGAGGACACGTAAGACAGACAGAAGGCATAGCCGAGGCAAAGATTACAAAATGCTAATCCTCTATGGCCAGGAATAAACAGGTCATGTTTTTCTTAGGAACAGTCTATTGCACATATTACAGTATGTGTGCTAGCTGAGAGATAAATTGTATAATCCACTGGCTATCAGTTGATTAGTCCACTGGCTATCAGTTGATTCTGGCATTGAGAAAAGGAGTTTTGCGTGGATTGGCAGGGCGTTTAAAATGAGCAGACATGATAATTCTGAATACATTATGAATGACCTGATCTTATTTAATGTGCATACATTTCAAGAACAGACACATTAATATGCTAAATTACGTACAAACTATGCATTCGTGTGCGTTCTAATTGTGCATCTAATGCAACTATCTAGCTCTTTTTTAGTAAACTTTCCAGATATTTGTCCACAGACATTTGACACACGTTCTCGATGTTCTCAGCTTCTGAGTAACACCTGGAACACCAGTAGGACTGCATGTTGATGGCCAAGCCTCATACAGTATGTTTCGTTAAGCTGACTAGTTGATGCATGCGGAGAAGACAGCCTGAATTTTAGCCTAACCTGGCCACACCCAATTGTGTATGTGCGTATGTATGCTAATGTGTGTGTGTGCGCGCTCCCAGGTAACATGCGTATGTGTGCGTTCTACCATCACATTAGCTGTGTCATCTATGTTTCTTTCATTTAGTTTCAACTGTACAGCATAGCGGAGGAGTGGCCTCATTCACTCACGCAGCTGCAGAGCTGCATTGATGTGTTCTCTGATGGGGTATCAGAGAGAAATCATATAGTGTCTTTCTAGGGATTTAACCAGAACATGCTTGTGCCTGCTCACATGCCTGGGCTTTTATATTAAAGGGACACTCCTTGATTTAGTTTTTGTTTGAAAGGGTATATGCAGTGCCCTTCTAAATCCACAGTCTCCACAGTTGTGTTGCTGAAATGGCAGAACTTCTGTGTTTTGCAACCTCTGGAAAATATGGTACTTATAAAGGTGCTCTGCGCACAAAAACACTGGAGTGCTAAGCCCGTACTTGGACTGCACCCGGTGGGCCATTTCCTGGCCATAGAAGGAGGATGGAGTACAGATTGTAGGGCCATCGGAATAACAATGGCTTCTCTTTTCAACCGTCTTAAAGCATTTTCCCAGTGGAGGCTGTTACGGTTTACAATGCCAGTAATAACCCAAAGGGCATTCAATGAACACTGTAGTGTGTTGGTGGTTATCACTATTAGTGGAGTAAACACTTATATTTGCATGAAGAAGGTCATTACTGTTGCCATTAAGACATACTGTATATAGTGAAGAGATATACGGAGGCTAAGCAGAGACATTGTACCAGGCTTTATTCTTGAAGATAATGATGATGCATATTTAGAGGCCTCTCCTTTTTTGGCACTCCTCCTAATCAGCAGATCTGTCTGTCTGTTTGTAGATCCCAACACTGCAAGTCTGCTGATATTGTTTGTGCAATATTCCATTTATAGACCATACCAGACAACACAGTCCAAAAAAATACAAATGTATGCGTCATATTTGGGGGTGCTTTTGTGTTTGAGTCTAGACAGGTACTCTAGCAAGTGGACTGACATGTTTATAACGACTGCAACACGTGATTTTCTGACTGGTAAGAAGGGCCTCTTTGATTCAGTTCTCTTATCAGTTCCACCAAACGTAGTGTTGGGAGCTGACATCTTTCCCAATAGTATGGATCAGCATACCACAGCATAAACACAGTTTGTAATTGGGCTCTAGTGGGCTTACTTTTAGTGCCGATGCACTATGCAGCAGCACATTATAGCATTGGCAGCATGCTAGTAGCATATGAACCTAAACGGTCAATGCTGCACACCTACTTGTCAGAGACCATGGAAGTTTGCGTTTCTTCTCTCCCGTTACCTGGGGAAACCAGTGTGGTCCTCTTTACGTGTTAAGCTTTCCCTGTTGCTCTGCCAGATCCTTGCTCCACATCTCTGCTCTCTCTCTCTCTAGGCCCTCAACAAATACAGAAATACCGTTGTGGGCTGATCGTTGGTTCTCGGGAATTAATGTAATATACTGATAATACCAATTCCCAGAGAGAAATGAGAAATAATTGACTTGCATGGAACGCTGGGTCATTCGGGTCTGCATAAAGGGGGAAAAGTCACCCCCGCCCTCCCCATATTCCAAAATGTGAATCTGGAAATGTAGTCTGTTGGGCCCTCTCTGTTTCCGAGCTCTGTGCCCTCGATGCTCTGAGCCGATGGGAACCGTCCCTGCTGGAGACCCGTGTAGTAACACAGGGCATGTGGCGTAGGCTGGGCCGGCTGTCTTCCAGCTGGCTGGCACCGTCACTGGGGCCTGGGGCGGAGGCGTGTGGCGACAGAACCCCCGTGTCTGTCAAGTGAGCGTGTGAATGGAGACGGAAGCGCCAGCCACTTACCCACCCTTTCCATATCCTGACAAAGGAAACCCTCTCACTGGGTCAGACAGCGCCAGACAGTAGTTCTGAGGACCATTTCTCTCAAGTCTAACCAACACCCCCCCCCCTTCCTCCCGCCCCTTAACACCCCGACCCCCACACCCCATCACATTTTTTTGTCCCCCTGCTTCTCCATTTTATTCGGAGATGGATTACATAAGAGCGCGACTGCTTTCCCTTCTGGCAGGCAAGGGAGTTTAATTGAAAAATAGATCCGGAATGAAAACTCCCCTTCCCATTCAGGTCAGTCAGTGTTCGGTGAAAGCAAGGAAGTGCACCAGGGGAATTGGAAGACAAAATGTTGGACAAAGTAAGTGGAAGAAATAGGTCAGGTATTTAAAAATGGTCTAAAAGAGTCTGACACCCGTCCTGCTGCCACAGGCCCTTTTATGATACTGGATAATATATTTAAATATTTATTTATTTTATTATTATTATTAGCTATAGTCTAACAAAGGTTGAATAAGTATGGCACTTTCTAACATAAACAGTGACTTTTGGCAATGGGGTGCATTTTATCGCTACAAGAAAAATATAGAAGGAGGGGCTGAATCATTACTACTAGCAACATTATTTCCTTAAAAATGCGTGTAGTTGGACATAATTGCAAGCAGAGCAATGCATATGTCTGCATGTGAGTCTATATAGTCACGTTGTAATATAAGGCCAGTGTAGCTTCAGTAACCTATGCTTTTTAACCAGACCCCTATGACCAAATGTAATAAAGGCCTTATCAGGATTGCCTGCCATCTCTGAGAATTGAAACCAATTTGACATTGAAGATAGCATGTCCTGTTGCTCATACTGTACATGCCCCATAGCCCATATGCTGTTTTGGACAGGGTCAGCTGATCACTGTTCAGGATGTGAGGCTTTGCTTGGGCAGTAGATGCATTAAATCTGTCTGATAACCCCAGGAGACCCGAGTAAGCCTGAAACAATACGTTTGTAGTGTTAGGATTAACAGAGCACAATTGTAGTCCACAAACGGCACTGGAGAATCACAAGATCCAGCTGGTTGATGATTTATTCAACAGAAGAAAAGGGCCACACCAAGTTAAAAGCCCCGGAAGAGTCTAAAGGCTGCTCTGCCTATTAATTGCCGTTGATCACTAGTTAATGCATAATTAAAGTATTCTAAGTGCTCTAGAGGTGGTACAGCAAATGTCTTAAACAATATAGGTGGAGAAGCAAAACATCAAACAGCACCAGGACAGGCACATGCTATATATGCATCATGCTGACAAGATGACCATGTAAACAATCCCGGTAAGAAATGAAGGATGTGGGAATGCTTGATCTAAAACAGTCAAGAAGAGGTACAGTCTTTTGCCTTTTGTCTCTATTGCAGAGGTCTTCAACAGGGGGTCCGGGACCCCTCGGGGTCCAGAGGTACTGCAGGGGGTCCTCATTTTCTTCCACAAATTAAAATGTTGGAAAATATACATCAACATAAATGCAACCTGTGCTGTAAATACAGACATATGCCAATTATTTTAATGGCTTAGTTAGTGGTCTACTTTTATACATGGCACTATAGGCTGCCCTATACACATTATTGTTGGCCAGGCAACCACATATTTTATACCATATGTGATATGCCATCCTAATGCCATGTTTTTATTCCTTGAATTTTATTTTATTCCTTGAATCAGTTTCCCAATAGGCTACTCTGTTTGTTCAGAAACATTATATCTTTTACAATTTGTGATATAGAAAATACTGTGCAGAAAAGCATTCTGCATTTACCTTCAGGTCTGACTTTATCTAATTTAGTTATGTTTACAAGCACATAATGACTTTAAGGACAAAATAACTGCAAAGGAAATGCATAAAGTGCGGTTGTTTAGAGCAGAATTATGAGCAGTATACAACTTGAAACCTATATTTAGTTTCATATACATTGTCATATGCATTTTAAATGTTGGCTTAATCAAGTAATCTAAAAATAATATATAGAGAATTAAATAAAAAAATTAAAAGTTAATGAATAATTGTTTCTTCCTGAATTTCTATTTTCACGTATGGAGTATTTTTCAAACCTGCAGCTATTAATTTAATTAGGGAAATAACAAATATTGTCATTCTAAATCCAAAATAGACTGACACTGTAATTTTGATCCTTCTTTTTCCATTATCTTCAAATTCTATCCACATGATGATGCCCATTTATCAGCAGCACCCTCACCGCTAGTATACTTATAGCTATACTATAGCTTCCTCCAATCCACACATTCCTTTCTCATCCTGAAAAGCAAGGTTGTGAAGTCAAATGTCTGCCTCTGAAATGGCAGCTCTCATTCATACATGATTTATATTCATAGAGTTCTTGATAAACATGCCCTGGATGCTACCCAATGGAATTAGATGTAATGATTATTTAAATACATTTTTTTTGTGTTTAACCCTGCAGTATAGTATACTGTGATTATTTATTGACTGAATGTAATTATAATAATCGCTTCACTTGTATCATTCTATCCCAGATACAATATTCCAATATCATAATATTGTGATTTCAGTTTTAATTATATGCAGTGCTCTGTAATGACTGCATGCTATTCTTCTGCAAATATATTTATGACTGCATGCATTCCATCAGAAAAGCATTGAACTTCTCCCAAAGGCTATCCGCTCTGAATGACATCTTCATCACACTTTCCTGATAAAATACTAGTGAAGGAAAGCTTCTGTACTTTGCATCTTTGTAAGTTTGCCGTAGCCAATTCTGTGAATATATGAATAGTGAATATATGCACAACATCACTATCATTTGGCACTCGGCCCTGCAGTGGAATACGATGAGGAAATCATGGTGTCAAGTCAGGTGATGTTTGTGCCAATATATAAAATTTTATGGCATAATTGCACCTACTGAAGGAGTGACATTTACCTTGAACAGTCCATTATGCTTAGAACTCCAACATGTGTTGATATCCAGCATTTCAGTTCCAGCCGTACTCTGTGTCGGTGTCTGTTTAACTTTGCTGACACCGCACATCTGGTCTGTAATTTTCTTTAAGGAAATGTAATGTCTGCCATTTTACAACTGCTGGTACTATGTTTCATTTTGTGTTACTGCTGTGGACAATGTATGACTTTACCTCACAAATGGAAATGAACTCTAATGAGCTGTTGAAGAGAGTCTGAGCATATGGGCTTTCGGCTCACGGATTTGAATTAAAATGAAATAACTTCATTGTAATATTGTGTGCATGAGAATCGGTCTAATAGGGCATTCACACTACCGGCGGCATATAGGTTGAACCCACTTTTGCTCATATCTCGGCAGCACAAACTTCTATGGTGCGCTAAAGTGGGTGGGAGTCGATAAATGTTGCTATGGGCGATATGCAGTCAGCAATTTGTTTAAGCTTTGTTTATTGAAGATTAGCAGCGAGGAATAGGAGGACATGAGGAAATAATAGGCTATGTTTATACATGCATGTGTATACATCCATGTTATGAGTGCATGCTATTAACAGAACTCAGGAGCAGACTGCTTGTATTGTCTTCCCAATCAACTGCCTCATTGCTGGCGGCAAAAGTTCAACAAAGTTTTGGGGCATTTAGGGGCGTGACCAGGGCGTGGCCAGCTTGCTCCTGCCGCCGTCTTCGCGCCTGCCGCCGCGGCAAGCATTTTATGGGTTTACCGCTGCTGCACCAACACACATGAATAGGATTTAATGATGTCATTAACCCTCTGGACCGACCCACACCATTTTTGGTCATTGCTAATTACTAGTAGCAATATTGAAATCTCCGTTAAAAGAAACATTTCATAAAACATTTTTACATTGTATTATGCAGCTGCAGCAGCCCACTTCCACTGAAGACACCAGCTAAGCAGAATACGTACTTTGTTTATTTGCACTCTGTAACATGAGACACAAACCTGTATCTGAACACGCATGCTGTAACCAACAGCACAAGGAAGGAACAAGCCCTGTGAATGTGCTGCCAGGTTCGTCTCGGCCTCTGGCTATTTGCAACCATCTATCATTACCGGTTTGCATGCTTTCCGCACATATCTTTAACAGGAGCAAGAGAGAACAGAGTGATATGATTGCATTTACATAGACATTTTATGGCTTCGCCTTACATTACTCGAATTAACTGTGTTAATGGTGTGCGTTCATTACTGGTGTGATTGGGGAAATAAGGTGTAGCTTGAGTGACCGCTGTCACTGCTGTCTAGCAGTATATTAGATGGCAGCAAAGCTGAGACCAGCTACCCTAGCCCGTTACTGCTGGGGCTAACGTGCTAGAAATGAGTGTGTGCCTGCAGACGTACGTACAGGCACGTGCACACACACACACGCACACAAACGTGTGCTCTCACACATTTTTCTTACCCTTGACACAATTAGCTGCCTATCTTTGTTCTAATGGAAGAACTGGCTTGGCTTTCAAAAGTGGTCAATTAAGTCCAATTGAGGGAAAGTAGAGAAATCGGCGCGTTACTTAATGAATGTCAGGAGACTAGCAATTATGACGTGTCTGGAGCATGCCTCTCTGCCATGGTAATGATCTGATCCAGACTAACACATTAGTGGGAATAACCATTTAAGCAACGTTGAATATATGCGTCTTAGGCAAGAGCACCCTGTAGCCTGACTCATGCTCGCTAATGACCGGATTCAGAATGATGTATTACAGGCAGTAGTTAAATGATGCGTACATCATTTTAAAAGGCAGGTTGAAGGTTGCAACAGCCATTGTTTCCATTATTGTTAAATAAGCAAGATTGCATTTCCTTTGCTTTGAGTTGTACTTTGTGGCCGGCACAGTACATTGGAATTTACTGTAAAGCTTAATGTTTGTCTCAGATGGATGGAAATAGTTTTATTTCCGCTGCTTACAGTATCTCTAGAAACTCTTAGCTACAGTATTCTTACCGGTAACATTTGCCTAAGAAGCCATCATTCATTATTTGTTTTGTTTGTAGAGATGTTGTTGAAGAAGTTAGCCCAACCTTTTCTGTTCTCGTCAAGCCATAATGAAGGATTATAAAGAAGAATTGTCATTTAAAAGAGTGCCAATATCAAATAGTTTTTCTTCCATTGAGCACATTATACTTGAACATTATTTTTTGAATTTCAGCAAGATTATAGGGCTGAATAATGTTTTTTTTTTTTTTTTTTCTTCAATCCGAAACGCAATGAAAACGAATACATAGAATAATCAACTGTCAAAATATTGTTCAGCAAACACCAATCTATAAATTATTATCTATAATCCAAATAATTGCTAATCAACTATGATGGGGACATTGTGCAGAAAATGGGTATAATGAAATCATGCTAGAGTAGTTAGTCCTTAAGATGTTGGAATTTACAGGAATATTTACTACACAAATGTTGTTCTGATTATAGCATTGTGATGTGATGCATGTTTTTTATTTTATTTTAATGAGCACATATCACCTGATCATATTACCGTACCTCTGTGCAGATCTGCAAATTTTTGGCAATTCTGGTATTCACTCTTTTCCACACATTATACTTTCCAATTTCTGCTTGAGCAAATGTTTTTACTCTACGCTGTACTGTCCAATAACTTCATGTAGCAGTCCCCTGAGCTCATAATGATTTGCTTCCTTTCAATGGCCCCAGTTGCCAGAACATTTTAGTTTAGATTTCCAACTCAGCAACTTTGCTGAATGTTGTTGCCGTCCGTGTTTTTTGTCATGTTCACAGCTTAAAAGGCTGCCTGGGTTTTCACAGTGCCTTACCAGTTAATGTACCAGCTTCCCTTTGCAGGGCCTGTGTTGTGCAGATGTTGTGCAGGAATCGCAAGGCGATTAAAATGGCATCTTCACCTCCACATTTCTGTCTGTCCAGACTGTCTGTCTGTCTCTCTCGTGCTCTGTTTCTCTCTCCCTCTCTCCCATTCCTCCCCTCTCTGCCTGTCTCCTGCTAAAAGACATGATAAGACCTATTTTCTACTCTCTACTCCCTGATGCGAATTACATTTTCTTTTTTCGTGTGCATTGTATTCCCAGGTCTGTCTGTCTGTCTGTCTGTCTGTCTGTCCGTCCGTTCGTCTGTCCGAACCATGACAACAGGTCATAGATAGTCAAAACCTAAATCTCACCGCCATAGAAGATGTTGGTAGAATGATCTCTCCTCTATCCTGCCACAGTGTTGCAGATGCTCCTGCTACTAAACACAATACATCAGATATATATCTGATTTATTGTTTTAGAATCGAGAACAATAAATCAGATACATGTACGTATCTGATTTATTGTTCTAGATGATGGTAAATCCAGGCCTCAGTGTGTCTCATAGTTCTCAATGCATACTACGGCTTCATCAGGCACTGCACATGCAGGCTCCCACTGGGCAGGCATTAGCAGCGTTTATAGATGCGTGAAAGTTTGAGATGGCTGTTGTTCCACTTAGCTCGAAGTTATCTGTGTCCTCTTGCCAGCGCATAGTGTTGTAAACACTGTGGCGCTCCCTGCCAAAGCACTTTCTCAGATGGCTCAGTGAAGCACTCCTCCACGTTGTTCTGTTTATTCAGCACTGCTCAACCTCATAATGAAATAGCTTCGTTACAGCAATTTGCACTCATTCAGCAAGCTGGATGCGTGTGCAGAAGCTCAAGTTGCTCCAGTCAGCGTCAAGGAAATTGGCTATTTCCACTCCACTGCAAAGACAAGTTTGGCTGAGAAAAAGCTTATGAAACTTTAGACTTGGTTTGGATTTGTTGTTATTTTTTATTTATTTTTTTATATTTCTGAGTCTTGTATGCTGATATTATCTATTTCATCCAGGAATTGGTGTGATACAGTATCAGCTATTCATTTCTAAATTTAGGGATAATTTTCATGTTTACTTAGAGGATTTTCCTTTTTAGTAGAATAGTTTAAGCTTAATGTTTTTTTTCCCGCCAATATTTTTATTATTCATTTTAACAAATTAAGAGATACTGTCAAGCCTGTTTGTAATTTGTAATTATAATTACTTCCCAAGACAGGAGTGAACAGAAGTTTTCTGATTATGAACCAGATTATTGTAGGTAGCCAAATGCAGTTTTATACAGTACGGTTCAAGATGGACAATTATTTAGATTAAGATGATTAACATAAATGAAACAATACATAATTAGGCTACCTGGTATGGTATAAAGGTAAGTCTGTAATAGTGTCTCTTTTTTAATGTTAACATTTTAGCAGTTCAGTTTATGTGCTGTGTAGTCACTAAAGTGTTGTCATTATAATGATATTAATGATGTTAAAGATCAACGTACAGTATAACCTTTCAAGATACTCATTGAGATTCATACTTTAAAGTATATGAGTTGGGATTTACGAAGACAAGATAGGACACATCTCCTGAGTATAGGACTTGACTCCTGTAGTGGAACAGGTTTCTACAATGAGGCTCCTGTGCTCAACTCGGCAGCCAAACCACGATGAAAGGAAAGAAGGTCAGTGTCATCCGCTCCTCCAGAAACAAGTGTCACTGCCATGATGGTTCTCTCTGCCTAATTATTCATCTCATTGTCACAGGCACCATCTCCAGGCTTGTTCACACCTCTAGCGTGAGTCAGCACTTCCTCTTATTAAGGCAGCCTATTGTGTCATTTCAGAGCACTTCAAAAGGCTGTGTTTGTGTGTGTGTGTGTGTGTGTGTGTGTGTGTGCACTTCCCTCGGAGCAGAGTGCGCCGCAACACAGTGTAGTCAAAGGGAATTCTATGGAGACAGCGAGGCGAACAATCTTAGGCATCCAGCAGAGTGAGTCATTCTCCCTTAGCCTCTCTCTGCCCAGTGCCCCCTCCATTGCTGTATTGCTGCCTTCCTTCCCCTTTTGCCAGGCCACTTCTCTTAGTGTGTGTGTGTGTGTGGGTGAGATAGGATCAGACAGCTGCATGAGGTCAGATCTGGTTAGAGTGGACCTGTGCTATGGTCCGTAGCAACAGGTGCAGAACACTGCTCTTTCTTGGTTGGAGATATAATGGGTGTTATTTGCTATTTAGGTATCTGTGATCTTTTATTTTTGTGGTAGTCAAGACTGTAGCCGAAGGAAACTCTTTCTTGGTGCTTCAAACATGGCTTTGGCGGGGCTGCATCAGTGGGAAGGGAAGGGAACTATTGGCTGTAAACACTAACTACAGTACGGAGAATGTTTTGAAATGATTTAACTTGATTTAATTGCCTTTTCATTTTGCCCCAGTAATAGTGTAGTGTAGCAGCATATAGTCTTTGGTTTGATGGTGGGCGTTGGAAATATGCATACTTTAGAATTGGGGCATTTTTGGAATCTTCTCTGCTGGTACAATCTAGTCTATTATACAAAGGTAACTGTATCTTATTCGTAATACACATCTTATACACAAGACGGTTCCTCGAACCATAACACTGAAAAACAAAAAACCTTGACGTTGGATTTTTAATCATGATCACCTACTGTGCTCTCAGCTGAGTTTCCTGAGTTCACCAAAAGTACCTATTCTACTTTAGTTTGCCTGAAATTATCCCTGTTGTGCACATGTAGGTGGAACCCAGCATGTTGTCTAAGCTAATTTTACATCAATTAATACTTAAGCATGCTTTGCTCCTTAATAGGAACACTGCAGCAACAAGCAGTATTACAACATCTGAGGATGAAGGAAGTCTTTGATCTAAGAGAGAGGATTAGACTGTGTCCATGCTCCAGTGAGAAAGGGATTGGCAATCTCCATATAAATCTATAAGCAATTAAATAAATGTTATCGTTGCTATTCAAGTCTTATCAATGATTTCTGTCACAGCACTACTTGGCCGTTTCATTTCACCCTAACATGTCGTGTATTTGGAGCCGCCACAGTTTTTTGGCTACCAGCGGTTTGTCTTTTAGCGCTTTTGGAAGACTGATTCAGTTAGATGGAGGCGCGACAGTAGGAGAATAATATGAAGGGACATCAAGTGAAACTGAAGGCTGTGGTATATGGGTGAGAGGAGCATATCACTGTTGAGTCCTGGCAGCTGACCAAGCCTTTTGACAGGAAACTGTCAAGGATAATTGTCATCTTTATCAGTGTATCTAGAGAAACTGCATATTTTAATGTTGTGTACACATATAATTGTCATTTGTGCAGACTGTGAAATTAGTAATGGCTCACTTGCGGTTTAGGAGATAAACTTGGGAGATGTCAATCCTCACGTCCCTACTGCTCTGCCTTATATTTATGATATAACAAACAAGACAAAAACAAAAAATGGTCAACCTCTGAGTTCGGTAGAACATCTTAAAGAAAATAATTAATTTTGAATAATGCAATCTGTCAAGCTTGTTCTGTGTCACAACCTTCAGCTCCGTGTAAGTCAAATGACTTACATCCCCTCAGTTTATTGTTTTTGACTAATTCATCCTTCGTAAGCAGTTGGACAGTAGTGTAATTTTCCCCCATATGGTTCATATTTGAGAGCAGTGTGAAAGCTTGCGGATTGGCTCTTAGCAATGCGGCAGATGGTGGATTATCCAAACAAGCGAACAAATTACCCAAGATTCCCCTCTGTGCTTGGGCACTGTTGAGGGTATCAGAGGGCCCAGCAGCCACACCGGTTAAAAAATGGGTCAGCTGGCACTGAGGGCTGTTCAAACACTGACACTTATATAATTTCCTTCTCTTTTCTGCTCTCCATTCTTTACAGTCCCATTTGTCAGCGCACCAACTATGTTGCCTATTGGTGGATGCCAAAGAGGTCTTTCTGTAGAGGACTGCATAATGGTTTGTTTTAATTAAACCCATTGCTTTCACAGAGAACAGCAGCTGATGTAAAGGGCAACAACTGTGACCAATTCTTGTAAACAATACAAAACAAGCCAGTAATGATTTGTAATGTGGCTCGCCATTTCAGGGAAAGCCACACTGAGTGTATCTAATCTCGTTTTCCATAGTTCTAGGAAGTCATGTGTCACTATTCCTGAAACCTAATTCACCTAAATCTCCAAAGTCGTACATCAGGCCTGGATGGTACTAAATTAGTCTCTAAGGTTGCGAAGCTCAGGTCATAAGAGTGATCAAATACCTTCCCACTAATTGAATTGCCCTGTGTGCATTTAATGGCCTGTGTAAGTATATCAGGACTGTAGCCAGAGTAGAGGATGGCTCCTCATGACTCTCTTCAAATACAACCAGCACGGCTAGTAATGGTTATTATTAATGAGGATGGAAGACCCAAGCGGGCAGCCATTCAGATCTACATCTTTTAGAAAAACTGCATCGTGAGAGGTTTTTTTGCGGGGAAGAGCGCCCACACGTCTTCACCCACGTTGTTTATTTCACTCCTTCATGTATGTATTCATGAGGTTCAGCTCTCGAAATGGTCGATATTGTTCAGCCACGTCTGCCACTCGGCTCCTGCGCTTGCTGCTATTCTGGCTGGCTGGCGGTCTTGGCCGCCTGCTTCACGGATTGCCTCGAGAAAAGGTCAGCCGTCATTCAACTGGCAGAGACTCTTGTTTGCTAGTGCCACATCCTCCACAGTGTGTCCACAGGAATTTAGACAACAGTGGAGGGAAAATGTCACAGAGCGCATGTTAACAGGACGTTGGAAGCATGCTAGCTAGCTATTAGCAATGTTTTTCACTGCCTTGTTGAGGTTATTAGAACCATAAGGAAACCAGTATAGGCTTACATAAGGCATGTAAACAGACATCGGTGTGCGAGCATAAACAGCCAGCCGTGTTATTTATGACTTCTGAATGGGTTGCATTTAGCTCTTTGGGGAAAGAGGAGGGGTAGAAGGAATATGTTTTGGAGAATCTGAGCCGGGAGACATCGGCGCCTCCTGTTCCTGACAGGATTCTGGTAGCTTCCTCTGTCTCAGCAGGAAGTGCAAGAAGTCTTTCATCTCCACACCCACCGCAATGGAGCCTCTGTTGGCTGTTGGCTTCATGTCGGAACTTTGTACAGTAACCATTTCTGTTATCTGACTCTGACTAAAACACACATATGAAGAAAGACATATACTGTACACATGAATATAGAATATAACCTTCCCAAACCCCCCATTTCCCCCCCAACACCTCCCCACTCCCCAATAAACCTCTCTCTCGCATGTCATCCTATCGAATGCGGGATTGTGCTCGTGTTAACATGTACAGCCACTCACATTTCTTCACCTGCCTGATTTCCCGCCTGTCCGTCAGAGAGACCCCCCCGCCCCCCTCAGTAAATCTGTTCATTCATGTTAATACATGGTCAGAACAAGGGGAGGCCAGTTTGAGTTACACTCGTCAGAGGTTATTGTAGCACAAGTGTGCATAGCGGAGGGTTTAAGAGCGCTAGACATCCAACCACCTCATCTGTGTGGAATTCAGCACCGTGACCCCCTGAGAGAGAGAGAGGAAGAGAATCGGCATGGGAGGGAGGCAGAGCTGGCAGCAGGTGCAGGAATGTCTTGTCTCGTCAGCCCACCCTTGGAATAGAGGGGGAGGGGTGGACCGTGCTTGTGTTTGTGTGTGTTATGTCATGCAGTTCATCTTTGGTCAAGAAAGTTATGGTCAGATAAATGAAAAACTTAATACGGTTGTTTATTCAATCATAATCATAATCATTTTAACCAGGCTTTATATAGTCTGTTGGCACTGTGACTTAATAGTTGAAAAATAATGTAATTAATGTATCAATCCAGCATTGAATCTCATTTCATTACAAACCCAAGAGTGAGACAATAATGGGTCTAGCCTAGACTATTTATAGAATACCCCAGTAGGATTTCTCAGCTCTTCTCAGCAAAGATTGATAACTGAAGAGAAAAAAATATATATATAAGAAAACAGCTAGTGGAAAAGAAGCTAGCCTGGTGTGGGCGGGACTTCAGCTCCCTGTGTGTGCTGGTCTGTGCTAGTTTTACATGTGTTTAGGCCTCCTTTCTGTTGGTGAATGTGCCAACCAGTCTTTATTGCCTACACACACTTGCATGTGTGCGGTTGCCCACAGAGCTCGCAGAGAGAGAGGAATCCAAACCAAACCTCCCATATGCCACTCCTTTCATTGACTGAACACCATCTTAGCAACAGACACGAGCTCCCGAGGTCAGCCTGCACGGACCAAACGTGGTATTTTAGGATTCCATAATTGATGGTTTTACAGTCACAAGGTGGAGCTCCTGTATGCTGTGTGTGTGTGTGTGTGTGCGTGCGCACGCGCGTCGGTATGCATTTACGTCTGCTGTGTTTATGTTCACGCCGCACGCACGCATCATATTCATAAAGCGTGACGCAGGGAGGAATATGGCTTAAGTCAACATCAGCATTCTTGCTGGACGCTTGCTCAACGGCGATGCGCGAGCCTGCAGTAAAACCCTCCCCTGCTACTTATCTGACAGAGCTATAGCTGCTCGTCGGTCAGTTCCCGTGTGTGTGTGTGCGTGTGTGCGTGAGCGTGTGTTTACGCGCGCGTGTGTGTTTTTGCTTACGCCCACACTTTGTGAGGAGGACTTTGGCGCGGAAGCAGGCAATCCTGCTGTGGCTGAAGGAGGCAGCCAAACCACAGGGAGAAAGATGACTGCACTCCTGAGGGGAAACAACAGATGCAGTGGGAGAGAGAATCTGCCCAGCTTTTTGCTTTTTTTTATTGTTATTATTTTGTAATGTTAGTTAGCCTTCCTGTGTTACGTTTCAACAGTGGTACTGCAGTGAGGCTATAGTAGTGACATTGACCCCAGGAGCCCAGCTCACTGTTTATATCCGAACCACAATGCATGTGGCTGTATAAGCGTGTCCCTTCAAACTTTATTGATTAGTCTGTTGTTATTGTTTCCCCGTTTCATTTCAACTGCTTTTTTAATTTTTTTTATCAGCTCTGACTGGCCAGCCAGGCCTCCCAATTTATTTTCCCATCATGCTCAGTAGAAATGACAGATTCACACTGCAGTCAGCTGATCGATTCTCATTTAGACTCACGTCGGGTCACGTTTTCCAGGGGATAGAGGTTCAAACAAATGCTTACATTTTTCTGCAGCTAAGTGAGTCAAAACTGTGCTGGCTCATGGGACACTTTTAAAATAGGGGGCAGGCCAGGAAGTGACCCATCAGCTCTTTAAACCTGCATCCTATACATCAACTCTCTCCCTCTCTGTGATATCATAGCTTGGCAATCCTCCACCCGTGTTTTTATTGTCCGCAAAAGGCAGTCTTGTACAGTATTATTTGTCCTGGAACGAATGAGGCGGAGGTTGTTCATGCAACATCACTGTGTTTTATTGTCTGAGTGTGGGCTGTTTTATGGGTTTGCCAATGATTCTGTCCTCCGGGGTACAACTAAATGAGTACATTATACAGTATTATACGTGCCATGTGACTTCTGTCCTAATCAGGTCTGACTCTCAGATGTGAGTGACTGCTGCTAGTGACACTATCTTTGCCTTAACACTGTGCCAAGATCCTCTGGGCCAGAGTTTCATTAGTGGGCCTTTTCTATTGGTCAGTGGCGTGTTGACTGATATAGCAGTGGCTAGCTACGGCGCTACCATGCTGCTGCTGACTGGGTTGCTGGAGAGACGGAGGCCCACGTGGCGTGTTATATGGCCTAACGCCTGGTGCCACGGCAACATAAAGGCATCATAAACCGTGGGCACGGGGCCTGGCATAACAGAGGATGACTGACTAGCGCTGAGACTCCTATTTAGCCACATGGCCGAGTGGAGCCTGCACAGAAGGCTTTCTTGTTTATTTTCTCATTCTGTTTATTTTACGGACTTCTGCATCTTTGTTCAGAATATTACTGTTGTAAGTTATGTTTCAAACACTAACATTTTAATGAGTAGAACCATTCTCAGGTGAATTTTATGTTTAGTATTCATATCAAATGGTGTAATGAAAGAAGTGTGTATTATGCAAGTACAGGCATAATATTAGAGAATATGAACGAGTCAATGACAACATACATTTATGTAGCAGAATACTACATATCTTGGGTCCCAGTATTGGAGTGTATTAAACAATGCTATATTATAAACAAAGATATTACTGATATAAGGTGGGTTAATGACTAGACGATTACAGTAGCTAGTAAAACAACCAGTTTACTCAAGGTTTATGCTACAACTTCTTCTTGCGTAATCATTTTGTTTACAGGAGCTCATTTTCTACAGAGCACTCCTGGGGTCGATTTGCATTCTTTGTTCAGGGTTCTGGCATTTTTTGCCGTTTGTTCCACTCATTATGGGAAAGTAGTTAGCTGTTATGAACACTCTTGTAGAATGTGAATAAGGCAACAGTTGGATTGTGTTGGCTAAAATAATTTGGATAGAGATTGAAATGGTCTTTAGTCTTGTTACTGCCATGATGCACACTACATTATACAACATTTCACAAAAGCTTAAAATAAATCAACTAACACATTAAAGTGTACATATCTGTTGTTAGGCTGTGCTTTGATCAAGGCTGTGTTTTGTACCGGGACCTTGAATCAAGGCTAAAGCAATGCCTTTAATACCAATGATCCTATAAAGGTCCTATAAAATATGAAGTGTGACTAAATATGACAGTTATAGACTGTCATAAATAACAATTGACGGTGCTATAAGCAAAAGACCATGACTCGACTGCCTTCAAATACAGAAAACGGATGAAAATACCAGCAATTCAGTGATTTCAGCATCCAAGTTATAGAGTAACTCATACTGTACTTATATTTAATAATTACTAACAGGAAACACTATTGTATGAACCATGACACTGATATTGCATTACATAATGCTACGCTACCCTTGCATTTCACCCTCTGACTGCAGTGTTGTTTGTGGCGTTGTGGCAAATTAGATGGTAACGCTACACCACATGGCATGTACTGTATTATAAAGCTCTTAACCATACGATCTCAGTGTCAGCTCATTGGCAATATCATCCCTGGCCTTTATAGACAAAAGAGCTGACTCAAATAAATTCCACGCCGAGTTCCGCGCAGTAAAGAGACCAGAGCAGCAAAAGAGAGAGTTAGCATGTATTATACTACTGTAGGAAATACTTCCGTGTTACAATACATTATTTTCTCAAAATAAAGTATCTGTAGCATCCCCAGGACCATGAGCCCTGCTTAAGTATTTATAATTTGTTTTATATAAAGTATTCACAATTCACAGCTGTAGAAAAGCTGCAGAGAAAGGGCTCTGTAGGGCTGAGCTCTTCTGTTATTGTTGCTTTGCTCCCATTGTTCAATCTATTGGTGGGCATGTTTAATTCGTTGTAAAGCACACCGAGGACTATCACATCACCCTCAGCCATGTCAACCCTGTTAGCAGCATACAGCGATAATCCACCCTCAATATATATTGCCCTGTCGATGCAGTCATGAGCAGCCTGAAGGTCATAACGACGCATGCAGAGAGAGACAGAGGTTGCTGGCCGGGCAACTGTTTGCTTTGCCAGAGACCTAATTCATGCACATTTTCCTGAGGATGTGAATGGCCTCTTTATGATGAGGATTTGTAAACTGGCTCCGATTAAAGGAGCAGATAAATGCCAACTATTCCTAATTTTCTTTATCTCAAATATTTGATTGCTTGTGTTGTTGTTGCTGTTTAATTTTCCCATAGTGCTGAATATTTATGTTAGTGTTGCAGTGTTTCAAATGATGTCATGTATATTATGTTCCGCCCATGTTATTTTTTTCTTTAATATATTACGTTAAGTTCAGCAATAGGATGAATTAGGGTCATGCATTATTTTTTGGAAAATGCTCATGTTTTTATATATGAGCCATCCTTATGGGTAAACGGACTGCATTTATATAGCGCTTTTACAACCTACCGGCCACTCAAAGCGTTGGGTGGTAGACAACTGGTCGTATACAGTTGACTAGAAAGGATCTTTGTGGCTGACTTTGTGAGGAAGCATGTCAGCGATCATCTATCTCCACCAAAACCTCTGTCAGCTGCTCCACATGGGATTGAAGGAACTTAATTTCCCACAGATTTCTCTGCTTCAGTTTCTGGCTGGTTTGTTGTGCTGCGTGGGAGATATTATCGGATTATAGCACAATAACAGGAAGCAAAAGATTTAATTTGCCATAGCAAAAGAAGAGTTTCTTCCTGGCCAGATCAAGACACCCATTTAACATGTGCTATTAGATGTTCGCCGGGCTTAGCTGTGGTTAGTGGTCCCAGAAGTCATAATGAAATGATTATAGTTCAAAGAAGCAGGCTGGCAGAGTGAATACTGTTAGGACTGTGATGTCGCAGGTTCAGTTGCCTCAGTAGTCAGAGTTGAGCACATTTATGGCTCGCGTCCAAGTATCCTCAAGCTATTTGTTAATTCATTGTAAATTGCTCTTGATTAGGGCACCTGCTGAATTCTGACGCCTTGAAACTGTAATAGTCCTCTCTCTGTCTCCGTGTATGCGCGCTTGTGTGTGTGTGTGTGTTGATATCCAGTCCTGTGCTGGAACGCTCTCCCTGTAGCACAGATGGCTACCCAATGTCATCTCTGTTCATTTCTATTCTGTCGCCTTTAGAGCAGAATAGACGAGCATTCCTCACTTCCCCTCAGGAGAATGATGGGGGGGGGGGTCTGTGATGATATGGAAGTTAGTGGGTATAGGAGCGGGGGAGGGACGGCTGTTGGCTGATAGTTGCTGGGTGCCCATCACCGCTAATGGGCTGTTGACCCCCAGCAGTTTGGAAGAGGACGAGGGGGTGGGGGAAGGGTTGGAGGGGGTACTGTTTTGAGTGTCTGTTCATTGCAGACACATCCGCATGAGAGATCATCCATCGTCGCCTCACACACCAAGCGCTTGCTCCACTTGTCTCTTTGCCTCGCTGTTTCTCTTCGCTCGTCAAGTTCCTGCACCTGTGCAAGTCCCCCAATCCAAGCACCGGTCCAATCCCTGCGCCGTGTTGCAGTTCCATTAGCCATGTAGCACCTGAACTCTGGCTGCACTCATCTGTAATCCACAGCCAGTCTTATCTCGGTGCGGGAACAATAGGCACAGAGCGCCTATATGCAGAAGACCGAAGCCAGCAGGAGGAGAAAATAGCTCAGCTCCCACAAGACCCAGAGACATTCCGCTCCTCGCAGCAGCAGCCAAGCAGCTTGTCAGTGCTGTACATTAAGTCCTCGTTTCTTCCTGTTCATAAAGCAAGATTTCAGTAAGTCAGTTTCTTTCGTGTTTTGACTGTCATCCAAATGGTATTTCTATTGCTCAGATAGCAATAAACAAATGGCAAACAAAGGGGAACTGCTTAATTGCATTTGTGCTTGCGATTAACTTGTCAGAATGCTGATATACAGCATGTCTGTTGTTTGTTTGTGGCAGGGCTATTTGCGTTAGCCTAGGGGACTAGCCCGGTGTGATTCATGTAGGTATAGAGGGCACCTTTCCAAGCGCAGGATCCCATTCATCTTTGGTTAATGAGCTTTCACCTCGGCCCTAACGAGCTGTAACCGCCAGTGCACCCCACATGGAATCAATGGCATGGTCGTTGCGGTGGCCCTAACGTGGACATTGGTCATTTACATGGTGGATGCTGTTCTCCAGTTAAATAGATTAATGGAGGATATGTTCGCTGGGATCCCCCATTGGTATTATATCATCCTGTGCTAAAGCTGTAACATCTAACATCTAATTACACATTACTGGATGCCAGATGCTGTTAATTAGCTATATTTTTTTTTACGATAATTGAAAACTCAATTTTTGTTTAAGCTTGTTTGTGGTTCAAATTTGACTCCATGCTGGGGTCCTTTTTGCTGTATTTTCATAGGTGGGCCGGATAGTCTAGTGGTCTAGGTGTTAGACAAGTTAGGTTGTAGTGCCAGCATGTACACTACTCTAAGCATCCTTGATCAAGATACCTATCCCTATCTGCTCCTTAATACTAGTAATCTAACGTAGTTACTTTGGATAATAGCACCTGCTAAAATACGTCATTATCATACATTATGTATGATTTCTTGAATCAGTCCAAACTTCTAAAAATACATTATGCATATTTTCCCACAGAGCAGAAAGATTGACACAAGACAATAATACACGATAGGGATTGCTTTTATTACGGCACTGAAGACAGAAGTTCTTCATGAGAATCCTATAGCTCCTTTGATGTCAAACAATGTTATCTCACATAGAGGCAGCGTTTCCCTTCATACTGGAAACTAAATGTCACCCCCATTTGTTCTCACCAGCACTCTGCCGTAAGGTAATGTTGTTCACGTGCTGTCAGAGCATAGAGAGGCCTTTTTATTGAATTGTTTTTCCCAAAGCATCATGTCATTCTGTTCCCATTTGCACACGTCTGCTCTTCTGCCACTCGGCCTCGGCCTCTTGTCTGTCTCATTTCAACAACTCGCGTCACTCTTTTGCGACTGCTAGCAAAAGTTGTCATTTAATTAAACTGCATATATTACCTTGATCATCTCCGCTTTGCATATTACTATTCCGTGTGGGGCCGGCTCTGAAAGGCTGTGCCACTCTGAGCATCCCAAGCAATACATTTCACAAAATGTATTTATTAGTTCCAGGCATCTTCCTTAGTTGTCTCTGTTGCCATTGAAAATAAGAGATCTCACACGATTTGCTGTGCAAAGCAGCCCAATCCTCCAGGGCCACCTGTTAAGTACCTGTCACTTTGCGTCACTGCAAACTTTGCTCCCGGGCGTCCGTCAGGGGGCTTCTTTACAACGAGGCACCTGGCACAAGTAGTGCACCGGTGCGTGTAAAAAGGCTTTGCCCTCTCTGTGATACGCCGTGCACGCGCATGATCTTCAAGCGAGGCCGTGTTTTGTGCCCTCCCGGTCCTTCCAAACATGGACATGTGGCAGGTAGACGTTCCGGGCATTGCATGCGGTGGACGAGCAGGGAAATGAGAGGGAAAATTCATGATGAACGTAATGGTGGCTTTTGTTCCTTCGGCATGGGGCTGACAGACACGCGCGCACACACGCACGCACACACACACACACACACAACTCGCACAGTCATGCAGAGGAAAATGACAGGTAGATAAAAAGCACACAGAAAAGCAGGGCTGAAAACATTTTTCAAGCAGTTTCCAAAAATGTAGAAGAAAAGAAACACTAAATCCAGGCAGGCTCAGAGAGACACAAACATACTAATTTATTCTTTTGTCTTTGCAGCCTTTTGTTCCTTCACAACACTATGAGACGTGGAAATGACATTGAAATTGGGGTGGGATGCGTGCACACAGCTGACAGGGTTGCTTTGTCTGTCAGCATGTGCACGCTGTTCTCTCGGGGTCTGTGGGCAACAGCAGGCACTGAGAGCCCCCCAGTAGAACGAAGCCAAGTGAATCTCAGCTGCCAATCTCCACGGATCAGGAGCCAAACACCTTTCATTGTCAGTGAGCTCTCTGACTGACACCAAGTACTGTATCTCTCTGTGCCACCGTGGTGGCTTGGTGCCCCAGGGTCTGCTGGGAGATAGACCCCACTTAGGGTTCACAGACCCAGGCAATAACCACAAACAGGAACCAGAAGATATACAAAATCTGCAGGCTGCAGCACGATATTATATTATCAATGAAATATTATTATATTTATACAGTATCTTACTGACATGGGTGCTGTCCAATGGGCAATAATTCACTATTGAATCATTGAAAGTATTTTTTATTTTATTTTTTACGCTGTAAGCTTCAGAGTCAATGTTATATCAACTTAATTACAGAGTACAATTGCACATATTATGAGTACTGCTGTGTGATCTACATGTAGGGTGCAAAGAACACATGGGGAACGAGCTCAGGTTAATGGTATTTATTGAAGTAACTCAATAAACCAGCGGGTGTGTGTCACAGTTGTAAACCATAGGGGGGTGTTGCCATTCCAGGTTTGCTGCAAAAACACGAGATCGTGGAGAGCCTATTCAGTCAGGGATAATCCAAATGGTTAATACAGTACAGTTGTTTCAGGGTCCAACTGGCAGTTAAAGATATAGTCAGCTATTGCAAGCTAAATGTAAGCTAATACACTTCTTGTCAAAATCAACACATATCTCCTCTCATTTCCCTAGCTTACCATTATTTGAGCTCGAATTTAGCAAGCGGTATTGAGAATGACTGACCCTGCCTCTACCACACTGCACGAGTATCTCACAGAGAACTGCCATACCTCCACGCTTGGTCTGTCTTTATTGTCTTTTTGGTTTCTCTTGGTACTCTTGGCTGGGAGAGGGGTTGATTGCTTGAAACCCCCAGCAGCTGGGGTTCTTCCACTAATTGCAGCAGCTGGACAGAAGATAGTCCTTCCCAGAAGCTTCCGCTCTGTGGGGGAGGGTTTACCTGGGCCCCATGTTGCCTCCGTCTCTCCACAATCACATTCTTTTGGGTTTAATCCCAGGACATAACACCCAAATTACCAGACTATTCTGCTGAACCCTCACACATTGCATAAATAGTCAATTTTTCTTGAACATTATTTATGATTGAATGCCTATTATACTAAGCCTAAGGCCTAATTTTTGTTTTTCTTCAGGTGGCAACCATTTTTGCCACACAATTGTCACCCTACCTAGTAGACAGTTAAGCTGTTGAATGATTACAGGAAGTGTGGCCTTGGGATCCCTAAAGCAATTTAGCTGTGTTAAAGCAGGGAGGGTATCTCCATTGTTTTGCTGGAGTGCAGCACGAGTGCACATTTAATCCTTGACTATAGTGCACTGGAGATCCTTTTAATCAAACGCAGACAGATTCACTTTGTCTAGCCAAGTGCATCGCTGCTGTACATTTTGTACAGCTCCCAAGGAGTGAGGGGGTGGCAGTCAACCTAAAAGACGGATATGCTTTTTTTATATTACATATGGAACATCTGGTACCTGGTTGCACCCTTTTAAAACGGAGATGGTGCAAGCACATCTGAAAGTGTACATACTTACTGTGTATTAGTCTTATTCCAGGCAATAAACCAGATGGTTGTAATCAACACAGTCCTTCGGTGGAGCAATGCATGGTTGGTATTATAAGTTGTATTCGCTACTTTTGGGATGGAACAGGGGACATGCGGGTGGGATCAGTGATTAACAGTAAACGGGTTAGTTGGTCAGTCAGGTACAGCAGCGTCTGGATACACAGGCTGGTTGTGTTTATAATGTAAGTGATTCAGTCCAGACAACCCTGGCTGCCCACGCGCTGCCATGCTAATGTTGCCCTGAGGGTTTTGTCCCTTCTAAGTGGGCCAGGAGCTTCCTGTGCTTTCACGGGTCTATCTATGGAAACAAATGCCCTGTTGCTGCTCTAGGATTAATCTCCCTGGTTCATGAACTGAAAGGAGAGACCGTAACAAAGGCGGGATCTGTGATTTGTATGAGAGCTTAACGCCTCCCCGCTCTGCCGCTCTGGCATTTCTTGTCATCCGCCCTTTACAAGCCCACGTACATTCAGCCCGATTTGGCTTGGCTACAGTTCATATTTGATGACTTGTCGTGCCTTTCGTCATAATCGCAAAATCAGTTCTAAGCTCTAAAGCAGCTTCTGCTGTTTGTGATATTTTATCACAAAAAAAGAAAAGGGAGGTTTGAGGTTTGATAGTGGTCCACTTGTTCCACTTCAGGTTTTTTGTTGTTGTTGTTGTGGAGTTTTTTTTTTTGGGTATAGGTTAAAGAGCAAAAGGCAAATGTGAAGAAGTGTGGCATCTGGACAGGAATGTGGCATCCGGGGAGGGGTCAGCCCACGTACTTCAAGAGTGGGTGCAGTGTCTGATCTCTGACCCCTGAACTAGGGCCCCCGAGGTCAGACAGGAGACTGCAGCTGTGAAACGTCCCACCGTTACGCTGAGCGGCGAAATAATGTGTTCCGACGGAAGCATGAACGAGGTCCTGCTGGGATAGCATTGTGGAGCTAACCCTCCATATACACACAGGCACGCACGTGCACACCAGGACTGTCATCCTTGACACAGTCCTTGTAGCCTTGATCCACCGTGGCCCTTTATTCAAGACAGCACACTTAAAATTAAAGCCTGCATCTAGCAAGAGACATCCCCCCCCCGCCCTTCGACAAATACACACACACCCCCCCTCCCACGCATACCCCCCCCCCCCCCACACACACACACACACACACACACCCCTTGGGAAAATTGTACCCCAAAGCTGTTTGCTCTTCTGCAGGAGAGGCGGGGTCCCGATTTCATTGGGATCTTGTAAAGCCGCCACTTTTAACAGCGAGATCAAAGAGGGAGCGTTGCCTTTATAGAAGATTACGTGCCGATAGGAGATGTGTGAGGCTCACCTCTCCCCTCCCCCTGATTGGCCAGTTCCATTAGGCTCAACATAGTGCTCATTTTACCGCAATACTTCACTTGGGCAGAGAGGCAATTATGCAGTGGTGGTGTGGCATAATACTTCATTATCTTCAGTCTATTGTACGAGGGCTGCTACCAGCTTCATGTGGCCTGGGATGAAGAGGAGCTAATTCTGGTTTACAAAAGCTTAGTTTAGTTGGCAAGTTATTCCTTGACCACTATGAGGAAGTGTGTGTGTTTTGTTGTGCATTCCACTCTATCCATTATTGCAAGATGTCAGAATTTACCAGCAAGTTTCATGACCCTTGTGGGTTTTTATATATTTTTTTATATTTGTTTAAACCACCGTTTGAAAGTGTGGATAGGCTGGCACTCTACAGCTCTCCTAGGCTCACACTGTTCTCTACCCTTCCCCCTAAAACCACGTGTGGTCTTGTTTCGAACATATTTTATTCAGAGTGAGACCTCTGTGGTCTGTACAGTGACTTCACCACATAACACTTTTAACACTCACTCTTACTGAAGATCTCCATCTACTCTGACTATCCTTTATCTAGGAATGTACTACATTGCCGGTATTTAATATGTTAGTCATTCGTTTGAGCATTGAATGAGATTCCTGATGACAAGCTTCGTCATTACAAAATATTACTGTACGATTACTGGTGTGTGACGTATTCAGCTACTGACAAATGTACTAAATGTAATTTGTTTTGGAGAAAAATGTATGCTAAATGCATATTTTACTCCTTTCTAATACGGTATAATGCTCCATTGACACTTATGACCTGTGTGTTTGTGTTGCCTAATTAGCGCAGTGCTTGCTTCTGCTAATATTGTCTGTGTTGTAATACATTATCTAGGTGGGTATGTAAGTATACAGATGATGTGTGCTGTGTGTGAGAGAGGAATCCTGTGGTTTTCCCATCACATTGCTGACAGAACAGGCATGTGTGGCCCTGGGCTAGCGTGTTTATAGCTGTTGTGACGACACAGGGTGTTTCTCAATGTCAAGGAAGGATCCTTAGCGGCTGGATTTCAAGGATGCCACGTCATCAAATCAAAGTACCGTTCCAATGTCTAGGATGCTTTAGAAGGACTCAGTCCTTCGATCAGAGGATTTTGAAGGATGCATGTGTGCATCCTTCGCGGTCTAAAAATACCCACAATC
>JAODTR010071843.1:0-15669 GCA_025399935.1 Amblyopsis rosae | reverse complement strand
GTTGGTTTCAGTTACTCTATGGCAGCGTTTGTCTGCCATGGTCCTGGAGGGCCACTGCCCTGCATGTTGTAGATCCATTCGGTGTGTTGGATATGCAGGGTACTGGCCTTCCAGGGCCGGAATTGTGGAACACTGTTTTAGGTGGCTCCAACCCACCTGATTCAGATGCATAGCTCGTTATTAGGCTTCTGCGGAGATTGATAACGAGCCAGTCAAGTGAATGGCTCGTTATCAATCTCCAGGGCAGAGGGGCCCGGGGTCAGGGTTGGGAAATGCTTTTCTAAGGCATGCTAACGCTTCTTCGAGGAAGCTAGTCTGCTGACCTGTTTAGCAATGCCCTCGATGACTGACAGAGCTGTAACGACCCCACATATTTCTGTTTTACATTCACACACTCATATTTGCTGGATTTGACATAAGGTTTATTAGCGTGCAAATCACTGACCTTTTATATACAAATTCATAATATAACATAAAAGCATTCTTATTTAGGTGCTTTTTTAGTTCCTACGCAGAGAAAACCCCAAATATTGTCCAGAGGGGCGGAAGGAACCATTTAATTATTGAGCCGTGTCTGGACAGAGTAACACATGAGCTGGCAGCCAGCCCTGATGTATCATTCTACATGAATGATGAAGCTTCAGGACTGTGCCAGACTTTTACAGGCAGTTATAGGGCAGCATCTTACCCAGAGTATGCCTGTCTGGCACCCTGGCATTCCCTGCATTTTATTAACAAACCACAGTTAAACCTATCAGGGTGTAATGAGGGTTATAGCTCAGAAAAAAGGCCCTTTAAACCGCTACAACAAAATACACTCACACAATGCGCACCTAGCCATTAACTTTGCCACTTGGACTGTGCCATTATTTAGACACCGATTTCATACATTTCCTGCAGTTCATTTAACTTACCATTTATAGAATGACATACTTATATTTTCTTCTAAATTCTAAGGTCATTTGGGGAAATGAAACTTAAGATTAGACTTTACCCTTCATGAAGGCCACAGTATAACAGCTGGTTCTTACTGGTTGGATGTTTTTACCCTTTACTTTATTAGCCTGGTGTAACCAGACCTAAAATTTACTTCTGAAAGTAGGGACACGCTCCATTGGGAGGTGCTTGCAGGCGTTGCCTCCTGCTTGGCATAGACCTCTGGTAAATTATTTAACTATTGGACAGCCTTTTAGCAATAGGCAACTGTTTAAGTATCACTTCATATAGCTCTATCAACCTTTTGAAACACACGCATGACTTCAGCGTCATTTCACTTAGCCACCCTGATTGGTCCGCCAGTAAGGTGCGAACGCTATTGCTAACAGGGTTTCCAGACTATAGAGAGCCGAAGTTACTTTCACGGTATGGGACCTTAGTTTGGAAAAAATATGTATGGTAGTCAACGGCGAGAACAACTTTATTTTTAGATCCCGTTTGAATTGTGACACGAATTACACATATGATGTGTGTATATAAAAGATAATTGTTCAAGTCAAGAACGTTGTTGTGAAACTATAAGGTAATCTTTAGTTTTGTGTGTAACCGCTCAGTGAACTACAGCATTCGTCTCGCACAACACAGACCTACGCGACACGGGGGTTTTGTAGTCTAACTAATTATATATTTTCCACACAGTCTTATACTTCAACAAATGCACGACAAACTGAGACTTTCCTGACTCAAAGAATTGTCTTTTAAATCGTCCTGTGCTTACCTCCCACTTGGTCTCCTCCAAGCGGGGTCCTAGCTGGATCTTTTCGTGCTCGTAGGAGGTACAGCGCTCCTCCAGCTGCTCGCGTTCCTGCAGCAGCTGAGAGAAGTCCTCCTGCAGTTTCTTCTTCTCCTGCTGTAGCTGGTAGACCTGCAGGCCAGACCCGGAAAGAGTGACGTCGTCAGCCATGTTGATAGATTTTCTCAGTGTGGGTCTAGATGCATCCTTCAATGGCATTTAAAGTGTAGTTCTGTGCTACTAATGGTTGTCTTGGCTACAGGGATTAGCCTAGTAGCTTAGTAGTGCATGCAAAGCTATGCAAACAATGTATTTTAAAAAAAAGGTAGTCAGCTATTGCAAGGCAATTCTAAGATAATACACTTCAAATTCACCAAATACCTCTGCGCGTGCTGAAAATATAATACGGTACTTCTGCACAGCCCTGTCTCTGTAAATACATGCCGCTTGGCTTCGCAATGCATTTCAATGCGTGGGGACGGAGCTTCTGAGGACGCTTGTGTTTGATTTAAACTCAAAGTTAGCAAGCATCCTAGAGAATGACTAACCCTGCGTTTAAGTAGAGTCCAGTTTATGTATATAGCCCTTTCCACACTACAATCTCAAGGGGCTGCACAGGATCACATTTCACACAGAGACAAATGACACCCCCTCCACCTGTTCCTCCCACCGGGCGAGGTAAACCTCCCATAAAAACCACATAGGTAAACATTTTAAAAGGGGCTGAAAGTCTGAAATCCTCCGCTTACTGAGCCGTCTTGGTACCGTTAACTGGCTACTGTTGACACGAACATTATTACAGTTGACGACGACACATTTGCGCCCGTGGGCCTGACCTGCAGCTGCAGCACCTGCTGAGCGCGCTGGGCCTTCTGGGAGGCCGTCTGCATCCTGGTGGCACAGCTCTGTCTCAGCTCCTCCAGCTCCAATTCACAGCGCTTCTGCTTCTCCTCGTACACCTGCCCAGGAGGAGGAAGATAGCATGGATGGAAGGCCTGGCAAAACCATACAGTACATGTGTGTATGGGTGATGTCACCCATAGCTATCCTAGCCATTGCCATCTTTGTAGTACTCTGCCTGTAACGCCCCCCCCATGTCACGGAGGGTTTGTCCAATCTATGGGTGACGTCATGGAGGCTTTGTCATATATATATACACACATACATACATACACACATATACACACACACATATACACACACATATATATACACACATATATACACACACACACACACATATATACACACAGTCTATGGGTAATACCAGCTTATAAACACAAAAACGTTTATTTTAGTACTTCAGGTTTTCCAGCAAATAAGCTAACACACTGGTGTTTTGACAGCCCCCGTGTGGAGACAGTGTGCGACTACACTGTATGCTGTATTCCAACCTGGCAGATGGCCGCTTCATTGTCGTCCAGGTTGTCTCGCAGCAGCTGGAGCTCCAGCTCTCGCTCCCGTAACTTCTCTTCCAGGTCCCTGACCACCGCCTCGTAGCCCTCCACGGGGCCCGGGGAGCGGCCGCCCGACCCGCTGTCCAACAGAGGCAGGGCCCGGCCGCCCAGCGACCCCGAGCCGGTGCTCTTGCTGGAGGACGAGCGCCCACTGTCAGAGTTGGAGTGTCCGTGGCCGGCGGCTGGCGTGGGGCCCTTGGCAGGCTCCAGGTGGCCCCCGGGCGGCAGGCTGGACAGGGAGTTCCGCCCGGAGTCGGACAGCGAGCAGGACTGGCTGCTGCTGCCGCTGCCGACGGCGTGGCGCCCGCCGCCGTATGAGCTGCGCCGCTCCAGGCAGGAAGGGGGAGAGGCTGAGATATCCCGATGGTGGTGATGGTGGGGGTGGGGGTGCAGGCTCAGCTGACCTTGCTGGGCCTCGGGCAGGCTGGGGCCGTGGCGGGGGGACAGGTAGTGCATGGAGCTCCGGCTCTTGGGAACGACGGGCTTGAAGGCCGTGGGTCGCAGCACCGTCTTCTCCATGTTCTGGGGGGGGGGTGGGGGGTATAGAACAGACACACCATGGAGGATGAAGTCACATGACACCGACTAGAACACAGAGCGAGGACGAAAACATTCTAACTGCTGAATCACCCAAAATGTCAAGTCAGTTTAAAAGGCATTTAACTTCTAGAAGCTCTCTTTTCTTTTTCTTTAAGAATTACAAAAGTTGAGCAGCTGAAACTAGAAGCTTTATTTTTATTTTTTTATATTTAGTTAGGCGGTTGAAACAAAGCTTCTTTTCTAAAAAAGTATTTCAGTCTTTCTTTAGGCTGCCGCCCACTGAAGGCGTCGACGCGCGTCAAGTGATGCCAGGATTTTAGAACTAGTTCGGTTTAACGGGGCAATGCCCACTGGAGGAGTCTGACGCGCGTCGACGCCAAAGTTTCGAACGCGGTTCTAGATCTTGGGCGTCAAGCCGTACACACGCATTGAATATCTGCATGCTTCTCGGCTCCTCCGTCAAATTGACTTTACATTTTGAACGTCGCATTTCTTGACGCACCGCCGAACGACGCCGTCAGTGGGCGGCGGCCTTTTCTCTTTCTTTAAATAATGACTAAATCTAAAATATGTAATAAAAAAATAAAAAGCATAAACCTTCTCCAGTTTTCCTGACACGGGAACAAGCCTTGGCGGGGGTCCTCCCACGCCGACGTGCCCCTCAATGGCGTCCTCCACGTCGCCCCCGGCGACGGTGGGTGTCAGGTCTTTCCAGTCGTTCACGTAGTCCTTGTTCAGGAAGGCACCCTCCCTCTCCACGCTCCTGCTCGTCCCCCTTCTCCTCCTCGCTGGCGGGGTGCGGCCCAGTGGCGGCAGCGGGTCCTGGAAGGAGTCGTCGTCACCGTCGTCGTCAGCGGTGGTGGGCCTTCGCGTCCTGCCGGGGTCCTGGTAGGTGCCCGGGCGGGCGGCGATGAGGCTGCTGACGGAGCCCATGGCGTCCTGGGCGGAGGAGGATGGGGGGATGTTCGGCGGGGAGAAGGGGCCCGAGGTGCGGTGCTCAGCGGACACGGGCAGCGCCTGGACCAAGGCCATGGCGGTGGCTGCTCAGTGCACACGCTCGCGCTGGAAGGAGCGGGAAATCATAATTTGTGAGAATGTTTGGGGGAGATGGGTTTGTTCTATACAACTGTGTTCATTTACTAGTTATTCATACAAAGGAATAAAAGGTAAGCGATTGTAAGCTAAAATCTCCTCGCAGTTCCCTAGCAATTCTTTGTGCGCTCTGAAAATATGATGTAGCACTTCTACACAGTCCTGGCCCTGTAAATAGGAACACAATGCGGTGCAGACCGCACCACACAACAACAATTTACTAGCCTTCGCAATGCATTTATAATGTGTGAGGCAGAGCTTCTGAGGGAGCAATATGCACATCTCCACCAGAGGGCGCTTTCTATGACTTTTCTAAGCACCTGACAACACAATAAATCAAACAGATGATATACAGTACATAGTACAGTACAGTACTGGGATATGCTGCACAGGCCCACACACAGAGCAAACCAGGCTATTCATTGAACCCAGCCAAGTGGCACAAAGGAGAAGCCCCTGACTGCAGTGTGCAATTCCGTGCAGGGCTCAATGTGGGGCGGGGTTAAGCGTTTGACCCCGTCCATGGTAACATGTGCTTCCTGGTACCACTTTATATTATATTTCTTGAAATACTTTTGTATTCAGGCAGCGTCTTGACTCAGATGAGCAAACGTGTGAGTGGTGTCAAATGTGAGCGGAGTCAAATGTTTAACTCTGCAGTGTGAGGGGTGCTTGGCACAAAGCGGGCTTGACGTTTCTAGTCTGCAATGCATGAGTCTTGCGTTTTTCAATAGAGTAATGCAAAATGGCTCCTGACAAGCTGGCTATTTGCACTGACAGCAACAAAGGCCACTGTCCTCCCAGATCACATCAGACACTGTAGTAACAATCCCAATTGTTCAACACTCAGTGGATGGCAAATCTCAGAAGAGCTACGATAGGAAGGCCCAGGTTCCTGTGAGAAAGGGTAACGTTGAAAGCAAAATAGTTTTATTAATGTTATAATGTTTACGAATGCTCCTATATATGAGGCTTGCTTTGCCTGTTACCTCTTTCACAATGCTGAGGCCACTCAGTGTCATGTGAGGTAGCGTGACACAGGACACAACCATTTTTATTTTAGGCCATGATGAATCATTGTTATATAAATATGTAAACCATGTCCCTGAGAGCACTGTCAATGGAGGTGCATGACATGTGCAATTAACAGGCACGCGCGCGTCTGTGCACAAGACTACGATATCATCACCCTGTCCTACGCACGGCACACAATAGAGAACAGTGCTAGGCATGGCGCGTGATGACGAGGTCAGCACTGTGTCCCAGACTTTACAAAAGGCTGGCTCTGCGAGACTAGGACTTAACTAGCCAGGAAAGTGTGGGGGAATGGGGGTCTCAACGGGCCTTGGTACACAAACAAGGCCTGTTTCCCTTCGTTGTCATAGTGATGGGGCCCTCGACCATTAGGGGAGGGGCAGGAGGGTCAGAGGGTCAGAGGGCTGACAGAAAGGGCAGGACCCCTCCTTAGCATTTTTTAAGAACTCGACCTCCAATGGAGAACATGATAGCTGGCGCCTCTACAGCTCAGAAATACAGCTCCCATACGCTCTAGATTGGTTCCTGAACAAGATAAATGGGCCATTAGAGCCATGGTCTGTTCCAGTGGATGAGAGTGGAGGGAAAACATGGCTCCATTGTGATGCGAGGAAAGAGATGCGTGCATTTTAGATACAAATGCCAGAGTCTCCATTGAGACATTAAAAAGCAGATAATATGGATATAATATGGTTCTAAATGAGGTTAAAACAAAATATGACCAAGGTAAACCCACCAATCCACAACCTCAGCAGCTTCTCGTGTGAGTGAATGAACTCTGTAGGGTTAAACACCTGAAAGGATTTAATACACTTCAGCGACAGGCAGACAGTCACTCACTCCCCCAGCAGGAGAACGAGTGGGCACAATAATTAGGCGTTATCAGAAATGTGGGCATAAGCAGGACAGGGAGGTGGGGGGGGGGTCCCAACACCATGGCGGCCACTGGCAGACAGCCTCTGTAGACTGTGTCATGACGGCTCATTAATCACGGGACCCGGCTCAGGAGGTGGGCTAACCTAATTGTTCATTAACTGTATGACTGTCAAAGAACAGGCAGGCATGATTGTTCTGGATCTCAGCATCAGCAGCTAAAAGACACCTGGACAGTCAGTTATATGTCTTATGCCTCTCTGCCAGCTCTGTTGCGTCAAAGGCCCACTTGCAATGAACGCAATGCAGAACCAGGTTGCCTGAAGCCATCAACAATGACGGTGTAGAAATAACCAAGTCTTTCAGTGATATGAAACCTTACAGGCCATAGGCTTCCATGTCTGTTAAGATGTGACAGCAGTTGATGTAATGTATACATGTTCACATGCAAGTGAACCGTGGATTATTGTTTGTATCGCCTTACAGGACGTGGCTGCTGCGTGAAGAAGGGACATTATGCTGAGATTAATAATACATACTGTGAGTTAAGATATTCCTTGGAAACTGGACATGGAATGTACTGCCCTACAAAAAACCCATGAAATACACAGTGCCCCGCTGTACGCTTCTGCTGGGACCAACTACCATGGGTAGAGGTACAATCAGTATGAAAGCCTTTCTCTCACACACACACTCACACTGACCCAGCTCTGCTGGACTGCTACACACGTCACACTAACACGCTTTGAGTCAAACTGGTAGAGCATGTGCTAAATCCCTCTTTGTTAGTACTAAAACCATGCCACACACACACACGCACGCGCACACACACACACACACACACACAAATGGGTGAGGGTCTAAAAATTCCTGTCTGGGGTCAATAGAGAGTGCTGTGTTTTACAGGACCTTTTAGGCTTGAGATACGGACACAATTATTAAAGATAGAGATTAATATCGAATAGAGAGTGGAGAATTCAAGTCTCACTTTTCTGCAGGGAGTGTCTGCATGAGCAACTGGGAACCAACTTAAGTCTGGAAACCCCCTCCTCCACTCCATCGCCAACTCTCCCTCTCTCAAAAGTGGAACAGAAAGGGAGGGAAAGTGTGAGAAAGCTATTTTGGTTCCACAGACAACCTACCTTTCCATGAGCAGAGACCTGTTGTGCTAAATAGGCCTGATGAACACTCTTATGACCCTGAGGGCCCAAAGGAACCCTATCCGATACTGCCCACAGGGAAATGAATGACTCTACAGTTGTGAGGGAATAATGTTCAATATTGAACAGAACAGGGTTTCACACCAAATGTAAATGTTTGTCAGTGATTTTGTTGAGTCAGTTTAAACAGTTGTTTAAACTAATTGAGGACAAAGACCTTAATTATTAAAATACTACAATGCTTAAGGCAGGAAAACAGAGGCCTATCGTCGCTCTCTCTCTCTCTCTCTCTCTTTCATACACGTGTTCCTCAACAGTCACTGTGAGCAGAGAGACAGAGACAGAGTGAGAGAGAGAGAGAGAGAGACGAACTGGTAATGAACTAGAGGACAGATCATTCCGTTTCCTATCAACACCATTTACAGGTGAATGATCCCCTTATCTCCAACGTTCCATTCCCTATGGGTGACTTACCCCGGGTGAAGCCCTGCATAGCTGTGTTCCCGTGCCCGGCCGGGACCTCTCTACCATCCGAGCAGGGTGTGTTCGAGGAGGAGGGAAGGGGGGGGGGGGGTCTTTAGTCGAGGCCCAAATGGTCTCCTGGGTCGCCCGTCTGTGTCTCGGAGCACGACCTCCGGAGAGAAAAACGTATCTACCACAAGGCTCCCAATGCAGAGTGCCGCCACTGTGCAGTCTCCTCCCTTTTTTCTTTCCTTTTCTCCCCCTCCCTCCCCTCTCTGGCACACACACCTCCTCTCGTCTCCCCTGCCCTCTCCACCTCTAGCATTTCCTTTCACCAAAGAAACGACATTCACCATCGTGATCCGTTGCCTTTGTTGTGCAGCAGAAAGGGAATGAAGGGAAGGGGTGGGAAGGTGGGTGTGTGTGTGTGGGGAGGAAGGGGGGGGGGGGGGGGGGGGGGGGGGGGGGGATGGACTCTTAGACGGAGAGAGGACGAAGTGGCGAGATGTCAGCGTGGCACTGGAGCGCTGACATTCCCGAGCTCAGGCAGGGAAGTTTGTTTCAGTGTACTAGATTACATATCGTCTCTCTTTACGTATAGTCTCTCTCTTTGCCTCCTGCTGCCCTGCATGTGTTTTTTTTTAATTTTTTATCTTCACGATAAAAGTGTCTGAGATTAAACCAAAGTGCTCGCTCAGGACTATGTCCGTAAAATGTGTGTGGAAGCCGGAAAAGGTAGAAGGTTCTATTATAATGTAGCAGTAGACATTTGTTGTGCTTGTAGGAGATTTAACTTGAAAAGGACTGATTGGCAGAGTTGAAAAGATTAACAAGTAACTGGTTTTACAACACAAACCATAAAGACCTATAGGGCAGACTACACAACTGCATTCCACTACATTTATGAAGCATTATGAGAGAACAAGATTAGCATAGGACTGAAACAGTGGTTATTATACAGTCAAGGAGGAATATTATGTTGTTTCTAAACTATATGCAGTCACTTTAACAAAGCACCATACAATATCTGTTTAACTTTGCCACAAGACTTTTGTCTAACAATCCATCTGGCCTGTCAGGTGAGATGCGTGACAATTTGGACCAGGAGCTTTATAACCGCGGCTACGTTGCCTGGCTGCAAGTCCTACACACTGGTTCCATGCTTCAGAGGAGGGACCTCCGGTGACACCGGCAGTGTCAAACCACAGTGCTGACCTGTAATCCTCCATAGAAAGCAATCACAACAGGTAGCGGTGGCTCAGTGGAGAACTGGCTACACAGCTGCCTATTGGACAGGGGGTAAAGTAGGGTAGGAGAAATAGGCTACCCCCTCCCCACATCTCTTTCACTTTCCACAGCCTTATAACTAGGTCACGCGTGTTGGAGTTTGTCCTCCACCCAGCAAGGTGGAGTTCGAGGGCTGTAGTGTAGAAAAACGAGGCATGGAGTATTATGAGTTCGAGGTCACTACTTAGCCTGCGAGGTCTGTAGAACACTCACGAGAAGCCCCTTCTGCCAAAACCACACCATTAAGTGTTTGAGACTAGGTGACAAACACCATCTATGTGCAACCCCCCCCCCCCACGCCGCCGCCAAGGCCACCAGTGGCTGGGTAATGACACTGACAATATTAACACAGGCTCTTTATGTGATGGGGAAGGAAAGGGTGGGAGAAGGGGGGTGTGGCGGGGGGGGGGTGGAGGCTGACATGACTCAGCCCCTTTGGCAGCGGGCAAGAGCCAAGCTGATTTATGGGGGAAAGCTGTAAAGAACCGCTCTGTGGCTTCTATGCCTAGCCATGTTTCTCACGTGTGTCCCGTGTGACAAGTGAGAAGTCCATGGGGGTAATCAAAGAAAAAAACCCAGTTATAACAAATAACTCCAGTGGGCTTTCCTCATAATGGTGGGAACGGTGGCCTGGTGGTTTCTGGTTAGGCCTCAGCGTTTTAGCCAAAGAAGGAGGACACAAATTATTCAGTAGAGTACGAAACATTTCGCAGTGCATGCAGTTGGAAGACCTCCGTTGAATACACACGGACATAGGCGGCGGCCTTCATACACAGAGTGAAAGCAAAGTAGTTCTCAAAACGTTGTGTTGTGCACGCTATGGCCTTCAAAAGTATGTTCACACCGTGACACAATGTTTGTTTGCCAGCGTAGAAAGCCGCTGCTTAAAAAAACAAAAACAAAAAAAAAAAAAAACTGTACTTCCAAGAGCGTGTGTGTGTATCCAGCCGTTCAGCAAGCACTCATGCAGTCTAAGTGGTTTAACAGCTAACTGGTTTTACAACCAACTGTTGCTCACACACTAACACCATATAAACCAAAGCGCTATAGCACAGACTACACAACTGCATTTCTGTATTGTTTATGTATCATGCATTATAAAGGTGTTATAAGAGAAGAAGATTAGCACTGCCTTTTAACGCACAGTATAATTCCAGGCTGTGTGCATCCTGAAGAGAAGCGTCCTTATGACGCGTCATTCCCGCCGAGCGCCGGAGCTAAAACGGGCTCTTGGCACAGTGCGCACACACATCCAAGATAAAACACCCCACAGGTTTCCAGAGAGCCTGGAGCTGTACCATTTGTATGTCGCGTGGAGAAATGAAGGTGGGAGAGGGCTTCCTAGATTGAAAAACTCCCCGTTAAGTGCACTCATAAATCCACATCGATGTGTTGGTCGCATTGACTTGGCATGGGTCTTGATTTAGCCACACACACACAGAGAGATGTTGTGTGATGTGCCAAGAGATTAGAGTTTTGCCTACAGCTCTGAATATAACACACAATCCACCCCCTCCACCTGTAATAATAAAACATTAATACAGCAGAAAACAACTGTTTTCTATATTCTCTAAGTTCTAATAGTGGAGTAATTGTCTAGTGTGTAACATCTAGTGGTCAAGATCTGTTGCTAACAGCCCGTAACCAATTGGCAGGGTGTGTCATCTTTGTTTCGGCACCTCACGCTGAACCTCAAAATGTCACTCAAAAGCAAAGAGGCAAAAGTTCTGCTTGAGTTATCAGAGAGCAAACAAAGTTCAACGTAGCTATGACACTGATGTGAATGCCTCGCTCTGTCGAGAACATAATACGAACAATTAAACATTAAGGTCAGATAATCAAAACGTAATCGCCTGTCTCTCCATTTCACTTAACAGGGAGAAGGAGTGTTGAGGGGGTGGGGGTGTTAGGAGGGGTCTCATTTAGTCACCTTACCTGTCAGCGACACCCTGACTTGAGCTTCTGGAGGCCTGAGAGAACCAAGGGGTAGGGGTCGGCCAAGCATCCCAGGAACTCACATCGGTGAGCGGGTCATCTTTCTCCTGCTCCCTTTCCTCCCAGGCTGAGGGGACACGTGAATAAAGCACTGGGTTAAACCAAGGCAGCGGTGAGACAGCCAGCACAGCAAAGAGACCCGACGAGGAGGGGGAAACGCTGAGTCATAATGGCACAGCCGTCAGAAGGTAGAGTCCAAGGGGACTTTCCGTGTAAACAAGAGGATTAGCTGAACCCAAAACCAGTTTATAGAAAAACGTTAAAAACGCCAAACCCTAATTTGTAGAAATGCATTGGCCCCAAGTGTGTTGAGACGGTGAAAACACACACTCCAGTCATGAACCAAATCAGGGAAGAAACACTCTGCCACCATATGGAATGAGTCATACACTGCAATGAGTTAAAAAAAAAAAAAAAAAAAAAAGAAAATCTTAAATTCAACAGATGGCTATTGTTGTTTGGCCTACTGTTCATAGTTTCATGTAACAAGTTGCATTTTAAATTGAGGAAAACACAATTTTATGATGCTGAAGTCACTTCAGCATGAATATGTCCGACCTTTTACCAGCATATATACAACCTTTTTCCACCAAACACGCATGGAAATCCCATAAATTGCGGTAATTAAGGTTATCAGGCTCTTCACACACAAAATTAAACAAAATACGCTCGGCACAGATGGAAGCGCTTCACAAGAGTAACACGTCTCGTCCACATGGCGCGTATAAGCAGCTTCATAAAGCACGCACTGTTACACTGCCAAACCTGATTGTATATGTACTGTACCCGGTCGCACTCTAGAAGTGAGTAGACCGGGATCGAGCACCACCCCTGTAATGTAGCACCTCAATAGCTGTCTTGGATTTCATTCATTCAGATGTAGCTGCTGCCCCAGTGCGCTCACACCTGCTGTTCCAGCCCAGTGGTTATAATCCCCATTATACTGTAGCGCTCGCTATAGGAAGGGAGACTGAATGCAGGATAGGGCCGGACAGACGAGGGTGCCACACATGAGCAAGAAAAAAAAAGAAAAGAAAATGAAAGTTAGTGGAAGTAAGGGAAAGTGTGACAGAGAACGCGTGATTAACATTTTCGTCCGTTATTCATCTGCTGAGAAGGCACGGTCCAAGACAGCTGTCAGTGCGACTAATCTTCAGTGTGACCCGCTTACTGACCTGCAAATCAACTGACAATCAGTGAAGAGCATCAAGTTGCTGAGCTTTAATAGAAACCTGCTGCTTTGGTATTAGCTTGTAGGCTAATATCCAACTGAGGAGACTTCCAGACGATTCAGAAGGTTATTCAACAATAACTAAGAAATGCAGTCATTACTTAAAAGAATAAAACCTTACTGTGGTTTTTCATGCAGACTGGTTATGCATCACAATGCAGCCATTTTAGTACTAAAGGCAATCTCTTTATTATCGTATGCCTGCAATTTCCCAAAAAAATTATATATACACACACACATCTCTTGGCCTGTGTTTAGGTTTTTCACTTCCATTTATGTTACAGGTAGCCAGGTATAGGATATTAGAGCTATAATTTGAGTGTAATTTGTTAAGAGTGCCATAGAAATCTGTCAGTGACTGATCTTCTCCGAGAGAATATCTGCTCTGGTCGATAGCCCCTGCCTCTGTGTAAGTCCATTGAGATGTTTCACTACAACCTGAGATTCTGACCAATCAAGACGCCTTTTACCCGATTGGTCAATCACACAAATGCGCACACACACGCACAATGGCCTTCCAACGACAGACAGGCTCCAGAGAGAGTTTGCAGAGGAAGAGGAGGTGGGTATTTGGACTGTTAAATTACAAACTCTTGCTCCATTTTATTTTGTCGCTAGCTCCCACATTCTACCTACAGCAGCTGTAATTGTATGGATTTTGAGCAGAGAAGAAGAGCGCTTAGCCTTATCTAGGCGGATAAGGGCAAATCTCAGTAAAATCTCATGTCATGCTTGTGCGCCATTTTTAGGCTTTATTTAAAACATTTTAATTAACTGGCTATTTTATGCAATTGTCTGGAAAGGATAGACTGCAATATCAAGTATATGATGTATTAACTGTCTGTGCATGTGTTTATATAAGAAAGATTTAGATAGTGAGAGAGGGAGAGAGATAAAATAGTTTCTCCAAAGCCAATCCAGAGATTAAAATCTTACAAAAGATGACACCAGTGACAAATGAAAGGGAAATAAATAAATAACGATTAAGCTTTTAATCTGCTCACAGGAGCTCTAAATCGAAACAGCAAAGCAGCAACAGGAAATAGCACCCAGTGGAACAAGTCAGCCTCGGTTCCCAGTACCCCATGCAGGGAGCGAAGACACTGTACCACCGACACCTCTGACTGTCTGTCACCTCAGCAAATGACCAGGAAACTATTCAAAATTCAGATCACAAGAGTAGAGCTAACACGTGACTCCTTCAACAACACACACACAGACAGCTGGATCCTTCGCTGTCACATGTATAGCTGAGAAAATAACACAGCAAACGCCACTGATGCAGCTGTTCTCTATGGCATGCAATTTGGTGAGCTGTGATTGGTTAGCACCATGAGGCCATAGCCCTCAACAGCATGGAGTAATAGAAGGATAATAATGAGGATGAATGAGGCCCTGTCTTTGCCAGGGAACGAACACACACACACACACACACACACACACACACGCACATGAATACATAAAACAATAAGACATGAATGCCTAAGCACACGTGTCAAATGGGTCTATTAAGGGACAGGAGAGGGTGGTGGCCCACTTACATTTCCAGGGGCTGCTATCCGAGCAGTTATAACAAGCGTATGAGCCCCAAAGCTCCACGTCCACTACCAGACAGTGGGACGGTCGCACCCTGACCAGAAGTCGCCGGGGAGGGGAAGAGGGCAAGTGTTTTCCAGTGACTCGGAGCGTGGAAGTGGATGTGGATGCAGTGTAAACAGAAACGTTAGCAAGTAGCACTACGTCGGAGATACTGCCTTGCCTGCCGGGTAGTTACAAGCAATTTAAAACACGTTTTTCAGCTTGAGGTAGAGGAGGCTTATTATTGTTCCTGGAGTTGGACCAACAAACACAAAACACTGCAAAAACTACAATTATCAAGACCAGGAGATGTGGCAGCGTTGTTGATTTACGAGGAATGCCATCCTTACAGGACGGCCACGTATTAGTAGAAAAAGGCGTTGAAGACCCCAGCCCTGCCTGTGTTTGGACAGCCAGAGGAAGGTGAACGCAGAAGGCCAGACAATCTCAGTTTATTTTCCCCAGGCATCCCGCTTTGGATCGGTTTGGATCAACTCTTAGCCAAGCGTCAGCCGATCCCCCCTGCCCTTGTCTGAAGGCCTTACACATTCATTTCCACTACTGCAACAATGATGGCACAGTGATGAGAAGGATATGAGGCTAGACAGGAGGAGCAAAGGAATGTGTGGTTCCCCTCCCTTGAAGAGGAGATACAGACCAGATCAAAAAGATGGGTGTCGTTTGGGACGATGCAGGGGAGGTTCAGGGCTTTGGTGAACAATACAAACGTGTGCATGATCAAACCACCTAAATGTTAATTAGGTCTTTCTTACAAAACTGTATCAAAGCAGTAATAACCTTGATTGTATTTGAATAAGTTTCACAGCGGAAAGCTAAGCTAATGTTGTGCTATGTCACGCTGTACTATTTCCAAGTGAACCTTAAGTAGGCTAAATGGGTTTATTCTAAATGCCAAGCGAAAGAGCAGGTTATATAATCCTGTGTGCACGGCAGAAGCACAGAATTTGCATATTTACTGTAGTACTTTCATGACTGATCTACTGTTTGTGTAACAGTAATACACACTAATTTTATATACATATACACACACACACACACACACACATATATATATATACATATATACACATACATACATATATATATACACACACACACACACATACATATATATATACACACACACACATATATATATATATACACACACACACATATATATACATACATATACACACATACATACATATATACACACATACATACATA
>JAODTR010071832.1:0-15669 GCA_025399935.1 Amblyopsis rosae | reverse complement strand
GTGGTGCCCCGTTTGAATATTAATAATAATATTAATATTAATAATAATAATAATAATTGTACTTGACCCCCTACAATATTTGCAGAACCAAAGTAGCCTAGTGTAGTTTTAAGTTAAGTTTTAAGGCAATTATTTTATTAGACACCTTGAAAAAATACAGACGCAGGCTACAGGTCGACTGTGGTGACGTCGGAATGACAGGGCAGGATATAGTGTAGGATATCTGGCAGCAGATATCCTACATATAGCAACACACAGGTCAACTCTTCTTCCCTGTTTAGCACATGTTCTGTAGCCTGGCATTCAGTCCACAACTGCCTACGTTTGAACGGAACTGTGAACATTACACAGACTTAAATGCAGCCTTGTAATCAACTCACGGCGCTTATGAGCACACGATAATTAAACCACGGCAAAAACAGAGTCTCCAGTATCCAGAGATATTAGACATAGGCCTACTCGCCCGGAATACATTCATAATAACGATACGTCTGAGAAAATAATATTCAATTATATTGCGTAATAACTGTTAATTATTACTTATTAACATATAGCCTTGAAAGTGTTGAGGCTCAGCTCCTAATGTACCAGAGCTCAGCTCCACCTGGCTCCGGCCCAATTTAATCCCTGCCGGTACTTCTACGCAGCCCCGGCTCGTAAATATGAACATAAAAACACTGCTCACAGCAACAAAGCCGCGTGCCAATGTGTGTCAGAGCTTCTGAGGCTTTGTTATGATTCAAGCTTGAAGTTAGCAAACATTCTCAAGAATGAGAGTGCTTGCTAAAACTAAAGAAGTTGAAAATAAATTAGAATACTTACAGAAACAAAGGAACAAGGTGTCCACACACATTGCATACACATTAAAGAAGCCATGTGCAATCAGGTATGATCCAAAAATCACCGTCTGCAAAAGAAGAACCAATTAGATTCAATCACTTTATGCAGAATGTGTATTGCAGTATTATATATATATATATATATATATATATATATACACACACACACACACACACACACATACATACACATTTACAATTCCAACCCTTACCAGTAGGGGGACCCAGTAGTAATTAAGGGATGGCACTTCCTCCTGAATGACTGGAATCTTCCGTGTGAAAAAGAAAAAGGCAAGCACGCCTGAGAATGGACAAATTCAAAGGAGGAGGTTATTCACAGAAAACTGCTCAAGTCAGTGTCACTGAATTCATTGAGCGTGTGCAGAGTGGAGCTCACCGACGCTTCCTGAAATCAGTAGTTTGCCCAAGAAAAGCAGAAAATCTGTCACCTTGTCTAGAACAGCCACCCTATGAAAGAGTATGAGAACCACCAGAATAGAGAAGGACAGAGCCAAGATACAATTAAAAAACTAAGAAACCCTTACCAACATAGTCCTGACATAGACAGAGCTCAAGATCAGCGTTGTTCTAAATAATGTCAGCTGCAATGCATGCATATGCATATGGCTAACCCAGGGGTGGGCAACCCTGATTCAAATGAACGGGTCGTTAGCAGGCTTCCAACGACCCGTTCATTTGAATCAGGTGTGTTGGAGCAGGGATGCATCTAAAACATGCAGGGCACCGGCCCTCCAGGACCAGGGTTGCCCACCCCTGGGCTAACCAGACTCGGTTGTTCTGTATCGATCAAGGTAACTCAGGAACTTGATGCCATACCTCACAACATTCCTCATCAACAAACAGAAAGCCTCCTTGGCGGAGCAGCAAAAGTTCTTTCCATATATTGCTATCTGTAGTAGGGAAAAGTGTAATTGTTAGGATATGTGTTGCCAGGTCATTGTAAGGCCACGTGTCCACCAAAGCTTTTTTCCGCAGCTGAAAATGCTGGTTGCTCTGCTGAAAAGCCTAACTGACAGCGCTAGGAAGCGCTTTTGGAAGCGCAGCGTTTTTTTTCAGTTGAGACGCTTTGGTTGCTATGAAACTCATATGTTGCAAATAAATGCTAGCTGTGTTATCAACAAATTATTTAATTTGTAATATTCTATACATTATTGTTCATGTTAGTATTGTTGTGGTAGTCCGGGGATATCATCTGACTATCAATGTATCATTCGTTGTGTGCAATAAGTAGGATGTGACGGTTGCTCGTAGTATTTGTCCCGCCCCTTCACCGCTGAGATTGGACGGCCGGGGAAACAGTGACAGTGATGGGCGCGGCGTTTCACCCAAAGTTGAAAATTTTTCAACTCGTTGAACGGCGTTCGGTGTGGAAAAAACGCTCAGCGCCCCGCCACGCTCCTCGCGTTTTTAGAAGCCTGGAAAAACGTGGCGCTCCCATTGGAATCAATTGAAAAATAACGCTGACGTTAGAAAAAAAACAAAACGCTTTGGTGGACACACGGCATAAGTGAGGCCTTTCAACAGTCCAAATGTTTACACACTGGTCACCTGATGTTCTGTAACTCACCATGATATAGGCGTTTCTGTTCATGAACTTGATGAAATGCTCCATGCACCAGAAGCAGCATTTGAGGCAACACAGCAGAAACCGAGCAAATGCATTGTGAGCACCTGTGGATTGTTTACAAAGCAAAGGTGAAAAGACGGTACGGTTCATTCTATGGTGGGTTTGTTTCAAAGTGGAAGGCAGGACAGACATTGGGGTTGTTCCGGGTTTCCTTGAATGTACATGATTTGATATGCTTATTTTTGTATTCCACCTTTTAAATCAGGTTCACCTCTGGTCGTAACCAATGAGGTTCTTTATCAAAAGTCCACTGTCCCTTTAAATTAAAGGTGCCTCGTGTCAGAGGCAGGTGACACCCAGGCTGTGATCACAGACAATGGTCAAAGGTCACACATTTCACAACTATGGAAACCATGGGTTTGACCTGAGTCACTAATGTGATTAATGCAATACCTTTCAATTTGTGATCTAGGTACTCCAAAATGATCCGGAACATCTGGACCACAGCCAGTATCAGAGAGCCAAAGGCCAGAGAACCAGTGTGATACCTGAGAAATAGACAAGGCCAGTCCAGTTAGTAAAATAAACAGAAATATGAAAATATGAGTGGAAAATGTGATTATGATGTGCGTGCATGAATAAATTAATTAGCAAATACTAAAAACAGACTAGAAGTGATAGCATTGTTTTACTTGAGAACATTCTCTCAGCAATTGTACTGTACACTAGGGCTGTGAATTGGCAAGAATCTGGCGATACGATACATCTCACGATACAGGGGCCATGATTCGATATATTGCGATACTGTAAGCAAGGCGATATATTGCGATTTCTAATTTGTGATAAACTGTCACAGCAATGCTAATGTGTGGCGCCTCTGCAAAACAATAACAAACACTGCAAACTTGCTCAGGGACTTCAGATGGAAAGCTTTAAGATAAATCTGGTAACAAGTCTATTTTCAAATAAATCTTAATACACATTTATTTGTACTCAAATCAATTATATTTATTAAATCGATACCGTGAATTAGAGAATCGATACAGTATCACAACCCATAATATCGCTATACACAGGTGTATCGATATGTTATTACACCCTACTGTATACATGTATTTGACACTTTAGTGCGACACAGCATGAGTCCGTGAGCCCATGACACAACAACTCATGGCTACATCATCGGCGATTAAGTCTCTTTCTACTTTACTAGTAATTAACACAAACCAAAAAACCTCCAGCACAACCGCCACATCACATCCACCACAACCAACCAAAACACCACCACCACCACCTCACCGTATAGCCCTGCTGAAGGAGGAGAAGAGTGGGCAGGCAGGGATGTCTCCGGGCTTCTTCAGGGCCCAATAGTAGGAGGCAAAGGCGCCTGCCAGTGTGCACTGGCCCAGGGCGATAGTGAAGTTCACCAGCCACAGGAACACCAGCAGGTTGCACAGCTGCAGCGTCAGGACGTAGCGGTGGTATGCGCTCTCGCCGCCGTAGAAGGCAAACGTGCACTGGGAGCTGGGGCACACCGTGCTGACATTGGTCTGGCTGAAGGTCTGGAGAGACAAACGGACGCTCGAACAATGATTTACAGTTGGCTCTGAATCCCGTCAAGGCAAGTTTATTCATGTAGCCCGGTTATGTAATTCTCGGAAATGCTTGCTACAGAAACGCTTGCTAACTTGGAGGTCAAATCCAAACAGACTCCCTCGGAAGCTCCGCCAAACGTATTGCTAAAACAAGCGGCATTCTTGGATTGCAAACTTGTTTTTCTTTTCTGTATAAGATTCAAAGATTGTTAATTTAAACTGCTATTACCATTAGCTTGACTAGCTCACAGCCTAGAACGCCTATCTCAAGTCTCAAGCTCACTGCCTGTCCAAGGACTCCTTGACTATACACAGTGACAAAGAGAGAGCTGGGTTAATACTTGACACCCTTTCCAATACACTATGCTTACTCTCTCGCTTTGGAGTGGGAGGGCTTGGGGTAGTTTCGCAGAGCCAGCCTTTACTTATGTAAAGTCTGGGATACAGCGCTGGCTAACTGCATCAAGATTCGCCTATTTGACAGGAGAGGTATTTTTGATTGACATGCGTGACAACCAACTACTCTACAAAACTTAACAACCCTATTCTGGCTGTATGCAGTTTTGTAACTAACTAAGTACACACTTTTATGTGACATAGTGCTGATGGACAAAAGACTAGGTTTGGGGTGATGTTTTCCCCTATGTGCTGCCATCTAATGGTCAAATAAGAGAGAAGCTAACCAGTGCAGATTTAATATTCATTGATTCTGCTTTTAGCAAGCCAAGTAAGCCTCTCTAACCGGATTTATAATCAAAACAGATTATATTACTTTGCTCAAAATATCTTATTTTAGTCAAATGCATTTCTAACATTCATGGAAACACACACCCAAAAGTACAATCGCTAAGTATAGTCTGCTTGAAATTACGTTGAATTAATATGATCTGTTATCAAACTGTGAATGCTGATGTTAATATGATCATTTTGGGCAGCAGGGCAGTACTAAGAGGCATTGGACCAACCTTTGGATCACATGTCAAGTTGGCATATATGCAGTTAGGACGTGTAGACATCACCTTGTAGACCGCGTCACCGGACGATGCCAAGAAACTGGAAGCAACCCAGTTAAGGCAACGCAAACAGAAACAACACTACTTTTCATATTCTGACTATTACAAGAGAACACAAGCTGTTGTATTAGTCAGATCACCCTTTCATAAACTATGGGTCCAGACCCAAAATGGGTCGCGAGTAACATGTATAGAATATTTATTTAACACTGAAAGGTAAAGGTGCTTTTATTGTCACATACATGTAGCAAAAATGTGTTCTCTGCATGTAACCGATCCCTCAAGGGAGCAGTGGGCAGCCGCTGTGCAGCGCCCCGGGTACCACCTCCAGATTGAGGCCAGTGTCTCCGGTCACATGGCACTGGCTGGAGGGTGAACCTGACATGTTTATAGATAGTGGGGGAAACCCACGCAGACACGGGGAGAACATGCACACTCCGCACAGGAAGGCCGGGACGACTGTGGTTCGAACACGGAACCGTCTTGCTGCGTGGCCACCGTGTTGCTCTGTAAAATGTATTAGTCATCGCGCTCCATAGAGCTCTGTGCCCAGCATTGTGTACTGTGGCCGTAGGGCGGTGGCAGCCTGCAAAGCCTGCATGCCTTTAAGGCCACCTGACCTACTTTATACCCAACCCGTCATCACTCCTACCAAAGACACAACACCATTTTGAGACGCCGGCACGAAGGATACACCGCCGTCATTGCCCAGTAGGCGATGCACACGGCCAGCAGGAAGAAAGTGATGATTGGATAGAAGAGTGTGGACATGATGTGACCGATGGCCCTGGAGAGACAAACGGGGCGGGCGTTAGGACCCTGAGCGTTTAGTGGCGCTTAAGACAGCCGAGAGGACAGACATGACTCCGCGGTCACCTGCTGCCTTCCTTCAACAGAGCGATGGCAATTCGTACTCGTCTTCTTAGGAATATCAAAATGATCAGAATGATGGCCTCAATCACAGCCAGCGAGATCACTGTAGAACACAGAAGACAAAAGCAAAAAAAACAATCAGAAAGCAGACACAGTTGCCTCAAACAGCCTCCGCATAAAAATAAAATCATGATGTGATATTCAAGATGACCCATAACCCTTATATACCTGTACCGTACAGCTGCTTGGGATTCAATCTAGCTGTGATTTATTCCCGCTGTGATCACCTATGTAGGATTGATCTCAAAGGTGGAGTCTGCGATGCTGGATAAAGACAGCTTAATTCGATCAAAGCAAAAACACCTCTGCCTTCTGTGCCATAGGGGTGGCTCCCCTCAGAAGCTCCGCCCCGTGTTGTGTGGTGCGGTCTGCACCACTTTGTCTGTGTTCCCATTTACTAAGCCAGGGCTGTGTAGAAACACCACATTATATTTGCAGCACGCACACAGAACTGGCAGGTAGCGGACCATGAGGAGATACTCGCAAAATTTGACCAAAATTTGTTTACGCTTTAAATCGCTGGCTCCACCTATTATTATTATTATTATTATTATTATTATTATTATTCATAATAAAACAAAGGGACACATACTAAAGACCAGCCAGGTTTGGCTGAGCTGCAGGTAGACCCTGAAGTCTGTCTGGAAGCCGATGTCAGAGATGGTGACGTCAGCATCTGGCTTGGCCCGCAGAGTGCTGAACTCCCAGTAGCAGTGCCAGATGCCTGAGAGGGGCCCGAGGTGCGTTCACAATCAGCAAACAGGGAAACACTGGCGAACAGTTCTCCATTTGCTTTGAGTTCGCCACGGCGGGAACGTTTGTGGACATTTCCACAGATGCATACCCGCCCAAAACCTTGCCAATTAGGGCGGGTATGTCAGAGGCACATGCAGAATATATATATAATTTACATATTAGCACGATTATTTATTTGGCTAAGAGCCAATCACAGTCGCAGTAGATGGTGGGGGCGTGGCTAATGTGTGGAGGAACACAGCTACAGTAGATGGTGGGGGCGTGGCTAATGTGTGGAGGAACACAGCTACAGTAGATGGTGGGGGCGTGGCTAATGTGTGGAGGAACACAGCTATAATAGATGGTGGGGGCGTGGCTAATGTGTGGAGGAACACAGCTATAGTAGATGGTGGGGGCGTGGATAATGTGTGGAGGAACACAGCTATAATAGATGGTGGGGGCGTCGCTAATGTGTGGAGGAACACAGCTATAATAGATGGTGGGGGCGTGGCTAATGTGTGGAGGAACACAGCTATAATAGATGGTGGGGGCGTGGATAATGTGTGGTGGGCGTGTCCTTACCATATCCCACCGCAGCCACGACCCCGATGATGACAAACCACAGGAGCACACCAGCAGTGAACCGGAGCAGGAGGATGAAGAGCAGGCTGATCACCATGGTGATCACCAGCCCACTGCAACACACACACACAGACAGAAGAGGCTGACTAGCATCGTGATCACAAGTGCTGAAATACACGCACGCACACACACACGCACACACGCGCACACACACACACACACACACACACTGTGCGGTATAATGAAATATTGGAAGGGGGGTGGGGTTTTTAACAGCTGAGGGTGAATTATAATAATAGAAATAATATTTTGCTACACTTTGCTACATAATATTTTGCTACACTTTGCTACATAATATGTTGCTACACTTTAAATAACACTTATTGTGCTCCACATTACACACACAAATAAAGGAGAATTATTATGTGAAGCACATTTCACAAACTGTCACTCTTATGACAACGTGCTAAAGCCTCTCTTACATCAGGATCCAGTACCAGGAACTGGCGTAGTCTTCAAAGATCTTCATGCCCACTTCTTTGGCGTCCAGCAGACTGGCGATGCCACTGCAACAAAATCAGCCGTGTGATATAGAATAGTGGAAATGTACTGGAGAATAGGAGGTTTAATGAACCAGCAGGCTACAGTCATGTGAAAAGGTTAGGACACCCTGTGAAATATGTAGATTTATTGAAGAAATTTGGACATATGAAAATATTATATATTTTTTAAACTATATATTTATAAAAGTGATTAATAGAACAGACAAAAAAACTCTATGATAATGTTACTATTTCATTTATTTAACAAACAAACAAAACTTCCAATTCCTGATTAGGAAAAAGTTAGGACACCCTATGCCCTAATAGCTGGTATTGCCGACTGGCTGAAATGACCTCAATTAGACATTTCCTGTAATAGCCTCTGACATCGGTTGGGAGTCATTTTATTCCATTGCACCATGCAGAATTCTTTCAGCTGTGCAATGTTTGAGGGGTGTCTTGCCTAACCCTAACACCCCCACCACACACACAAAGTTAGGGTGTCCTAACTTTTTCACATGACTGTATGTAGAGTATTAGAGCTTCTCAGTTTTGCACAAAATGCTTAAAAAAAAAAAACATATTGGAACTAAATGTATCTTTGTTCCAGTCACCTTCCAGAGAGGCAAAGATATACACGTGTAGTGCCAACATGTTAATGGCAGTCTCTGCCCAAACAGGGTTAGGTTATGATGGTTGGTTCAGATCTAGATGAGCCATACATCAGCATTGTGTTATCAAAGCACTACAAAGCATTGCTCGAATGGTATGACGGCATGTTTCTAAATGTGCACAAGAGCTGTTTTTAGGAAAGGTAACTAATGGATGGATATTGATTAGGGTTTCCGCAAGAGAACATCCACTTAAGCTACAAAAACAGATGTCTTTTGTCAAATTCAACAAATATCTCCTCATATTTCACTAGTTTACCATTCTGACTCTGAGTGCTGAAAAAAGAATCTATCTACATAATACTTAAAACATAAAGAAAGTGGTGAACACCGCTCACAACAACAAATCTGTTGTAATGCCAGAGTACTACTCTTTGCTTCACAATACGTTTCAATGTGTGAGGCGGCACTGCGGAGGGATATTGTTTTGATTTGTGCTCAAAGTTAGCAAGCGTTACTTGCCTTTAAGGAGCAGATAGGTGTTAGGGACCTTGTTAAAAGATGCTTACAGGCAGGCTTCGAACCCAAACCTTTGGGGCAGGAGTCATCCACCTCAATCACTAGCAAATCACGTTCTAGTTATATTTCAGAAAACAAACGAAGGGATAACGTATTCATAAATACATTTCTGTCCAACTCTGACACTTCACATGTGGTATTCTTCCAATCTGTTTTTCTCTGGCCTGACAATTATCTCTGCTGTCTGCTTGCAGGAGATTTGACAAATGCTTGCATGCCAGCATTTGCAGGCCACAAAGACAGTAGATGCTCTAGTGCACTTGACACGCTGCTCTCAGATACTCGGCACATCTTTTCGGTACATACAGGGGGTGTGAGAAAATAGCATTGTCCTCAAAAAACTGCAAGCTACCCCGAAAAAAAACATTTGACAATTAAAACCTGTATACATGTTGCCGTTTTTGTTGATGTATACTGTTTGTTATACACAAACAATAAAACTATAGGCTCAGTTACTACATGGGAGCTAAGAATAAAACCAGACTGTCCAGAATTGTAAACATGGCAGTAATATGGTTGGGAAAAATCACTGGGACTAATATATGAAACGCAGGTGTAAAATGTGTCTGATCCTGTTCATCCCCTTTTCAAATTAAGTTTATCAAACTGGAAAGGTGATGTAGAGCTGCTACAATAATCGAGAACATCTACAAAATGTCTTTCATACCGATTGCATTAACTTGTGAATGAAGCCATTTCCACATTTGTGAAAAATAAAGATTATAATTATTTGTTGGAATGCTGCGCGCTTACAACACCAGGGGGCACTATATCTCTGGCCATAAAAATGACACTTATGCTTTCACAAAGCACTACTGATATGGGAGGTAGCTCTGGGCCACAGAACATGCTTGATGTTTTCCACAACTGAGAGGAAATGATGAATATGTTGGTTAATAGTATAGGTAGAAAGGTTAGTTTGTGCTATGCTCCTAGATTGGGCATGTGGACAATTTGGGGGACAATAAAAGGCGGTTTATTTATGAGACCTTTTCACTCCTTGCTGCACAGCAGTAACTTGGCTACAAAGGGAAAAAAAGCCACGTGAAAAGTTTTCCAGGCAAATCAACATTAATCAATGCAAACATGAAATTGCACTCATGTTTAACGATACGTGACCCTTCCAGTCTTGGGTAGCTTTGGTTTACCAAGCAAGATGTATTTAAGTAAGCCTTAAGGAGGTACCCTTAAGACGAGGAGGTCATACGGTAAGTTAAGCTTAATTTCCATGCAAACTAAACATGCAAACTGCTTATAATGTGTTTTAAACACATGATTGGACATGCTTGGCAGGCCCATTTATCGTACCCTAAAATAGCAGTCCAGTTCTCTCTGGGATCAGAGGTTGAATTCCTATTGACAACATTGATGATGCAGTTTGAAATCATATTCCTTAGCTATGAGACCACATGTATACTGTAGGCCACAGCGTCATATCGTTGGCTGTAGGTAAGTATTGTAAGTGTACCTGCACCCCAGCTCTAAGCCTTACTCCACCTATTGCACATGTTGTGAAAAATGCTAAAACGCAGTCAAGGAACTGAGTGAGGGGCTGGTAGGAAGCCCCCCTTAACATCAATCTTAACATTTACATATGACGACGCATGAGAGGACGAGTACCGTTTGAACCAGCCAGGTCCTGGGGTGAGTTTTAAAATAAAAAGAAACACAGTTTAGGGTGCAGGTACACTTCAAAGGGGTCAATAACTAGTAACAGCCTGGGTAGCAGAGTTGCTTGCAACTTGGCAATAGCTTCCCACTGCCAAACGGTCCATCTTGGACCTTAACAGTCCGTACCAGTGGGTCCTTAACAGTTGGCCATTACTTTACTAACCCAAATGTATTTGATAATGAAATTGAAAGATGTCATTTGGATAATGATCTGTTTGGTTTTCATTTTTGATAGGCATGTTGTCTGAAGCAAATCAGGGACCTTGTATGCTATCTGACTGAATATTTCAATAAGGACTAATGCCAGACTTGTTGGCAAGCAGCAAGAAGCTAGATAACCTAGCAACTCACGTTTCTAGCTAACTAAGCTTGTGCCCAGGGTAAAAAACTAAAATGTTGTTCTCCAACTTACTTGACCACCAGGGACATTATTAGATCAGATACATGCTTTTACTGGGAAGAAATCCAGAGCTGATCTTGACTTACTTTGCTGCATCTCGAAGATCCATGACACTCCTAGTTTTACCTGCGCCGTCTTTGAAGTTAATCTGATTGGCAACTGTTAGGGTTCCGTTCTTTGTGATGAAATCAGGGAAGCACCGCTGAAGAACTGAAACGAGTTTGTGGCACAAATCACATCAAAGCACAGAGAATGTGCTACGCAAAGCTAAATGTTGGGTCGTACTGTACAGGGAGATCACTCACAAGGTCGCATTGGCACAAGCATAGATGGACAGTCTTCATCTTGTAAGACTTGGGCAACTTTCTAAGAAGGGAAGAAAACAACGAGATTCAGTCTTGTGAAAATTGTTTATACAGTATATGCATATGCCTGGCCTTTGGCCTATAGGAGAGCTCCTTAGTGCATGGGGACCATGATGAGCACGTTGTTGACATTGCCGCAATGCACACTGTTGTTTTGTTGTAGTCTATTGTTAGAATAAAGATGTTTGCGTCAAACTAGTTTTTACCTGGTCAAGCAATGATTCAATGACTTTGAGTAGTGTAGAGATCCTCACCACAATATGTATGCCATGCTGAATGTGTTCTCTTAGGTCCTAAACTTGAGACTCACCTAAACACGCACCTACCAGACTTTTGTTAAACCTTCAACTCTGCAGATTTCTTACCTCGATATACTAGTAACTAATATACTATAATAGTTCTCATGCTGACAATCAGCAAAATCATAATATATAGCTCACAACTGCATTTTATTCTGCTACTGACTATTCTATTGTATCCCAAAAATATATATTTGTACTATTTGTACAAAAGGTGGGCAACTCCAGTTTGCAGCATTTAATTATTGTAATGTTTAATACGATATTTTAATGTTTTGAATAAACACCAGAAGTTTAACTGGAGTAAAATGAGAGCACAGTATACCAGCAAAGAGAGGATCTGCTTTGTAGATCGAGTGCAACTGTGTGTATGAGAAACAATGGAAGTCAATGGTGGGTAAATCCAGATTTGAGTTACTGGTTGCTCACTTACTGCAAACCATGAAAATTATACATGTAAGGAAGGGACATACTTTTAAAACGTTTAACAGTAGTACTTTAATAAATAGCCATGGCATATTTATAATCATTATGCAATTTTTGACATTTGTTTAATTTAGGCTTATGGAAAGTAAATCCATAAGCCATATCTTATAATTAATATTTATACTTTTTAAATGTAGTACATGAAATTAACCTTTAATCCCAAATAATACATACATTTCAGAAATTTGTTCGAGATTGACTGAGATTGATTGTCTGACCAAATTGTGCTTACCGCCGTAAACACCTACTTAAATAAATAGTGTTTTTCTGTTGCTCGGCAGTGAGTTGAGACAGCATTAAAACCGGGCTGCCAGTAGAACGTGGCAGACAGTGAAACTGCAGTCTGATGCAACACTGAGACACTGGGACTTCTGTGCTTGCTAATGTGGGGGTTAAAGCAATGATTCAGCTCTTTCCCCACACACCTTAAAACGCTCTCAGTTTAACACTCCGTCATGCAAACATGACGGACAGAGAGTAACCAGCGTCACACATGGCAGCTTGCAGACCAGGGCTGACATTTCCAACAGCACATATCTCAGCCATTACCCCACAGTGCCACCTACAGGAAATCTAACACACTGACATTTTTGTGTGTGCACGTTTATATAATTCCAGGAGCACTTCTACTATCTATAGAGAGTTTTCTAATGTAGTGTATAATACACATAGGAGCATTTTTTATTTAAATCACCATGAAATCCCATGTGTGGGGAAAAGTTATTTTGCAAAATGTGCATGTTTGTATATCCTCAATGTTGTATGTGGCGTTCCAAGATCGACGATAAAACATCTCTGCCAGATTAACACACACTCCTGGCTTGAACAGAGTTCTCACCTTATTGGGATTGTCGAAGCCTGGCTTGCAGAATTGCTTGTAATATTCCCAGTAGCTTTTGTTGTACCTGTAGTTATATTGCATGTCCAGGTATGTGGCAAATCTGTCCGGGCACTTTGAGACACATCGCTGAGGAGAAAATAATATCCTCTCAATGACCGACTCCATTAATCTCAACATCAACCGCAGAGGAAAGGTTCAAGGATGAACATGAAACAGCATATTGTTTGCTGCTGGAATGCTGCTAAAGACGGCTTCTTACTGTACCTGAGTTGTAGGGCACTGGAGGTTAATTAGAACCGCCGGATTGGCACACTGCAATATGTTGAAGTAGAATAATATGGCTTTGTTTCTGTGAGTGACAAAGAGAGAGAGAGATGTGGTTAGAAGCCCAGGCTCAGAGGAAAGACATTTGCTTCCACTGTGCAATGTTTTATAAGCAAGCAGTCTCTCCATCTTACTCATACACAGAATACAGTGGAGTTAAAGGACCCATTCCATGAAAACAAAGTATTTTTAGTTTTTGGAATTAGCAATGTCGATGTGACACGGAGAAGTAGTAAGCCTTTCAAAGTGGACTGTTAGCTTGCTGGTCTGTATTGACGGGGAAACAGGCGATTGAGAAAAAAATGCATATGTTGCGTAGATTACTTCATACAGTTTGTTTGGCAACGCCCCTATGAGGATACGGCCAGCTACGTAGTATTCAGCGAAATATACAAGACAAGGATCTGATGTTGATCGCCAGCACACAAACCATAAGTAAAAGTTTAATGTTCAACATTTGCAGATGACCAAATCTGTAAATCTAGTTTTGGATACAGTAACTGGTAGGCTACCATAGCAAAAACATCTCGAGTCTGCTGCCTGTATCCTTTACTGTAGTCTGGGTGGCGAGGCGGAATTCATGCGCAATATTAACACCTTGAAAACACTTCTGAATATTACCATGTGCTTCAAAATCAAAACTCATAAAACTGTTCAAACCGCGTTTTGCCGTTGTATTGAGTACTAGAAGTCAGCAGTAAAGCAGTCAGCCTGACTGTGTCAACTAGTGAAAAAAGTAATGAAATGACTCCTTTAAGCTTCTAATAATTAACTGTGTTCCATACATTTCCATGAAATTGTGCACAAAGCCGCTTTGTGAGTAAAACGATAACGATGGGAAGTTCACTCTAAAGTAACTGCTGGAAATTATGACTTCAAAATGGAAGATTTTTATCATTATCCTACTCACGCATTAGGAGTTCCCTGCTGACCACAGAAGTGGCCATGGCTGTCAGTGGGGTACACCACCTTCCTGGGGTCTCCATGTATCCAGGCTGAAAAACAAACTCAAGTAAATCTCCTCAAAAATACCTTTACAGCCAGGCAACATCAAACGCGTAACGTATGCGGAGCAGAATGTACCTTTATACTGACTACACCTGCAGCGCACGTACGGCAAGTCACTTCCTGTACCGGTAGCTTGGTTTCAAATCAGAAGACTACAGGTGTATCAGTTCTGAAACCGAGACCGGAACTGCGATACAAATGTCTACGGTGCACGCACGCACACACACACACCTTTTATGCAGTCTTATGGTAAAGAAGCACTGCATGTTACATTCAGAAAGACCAAGCAAATGGCAGGCATGTCATTATGGTGCAAGCCATTAGCTTTCCTTGTATAGATGATGGTGTTAAAGCCATTTTCCTAACTGGGGTGTGCACCAACAAGGGACCATACCAAGTCCACCAGAAGATGGCTGGCCTTGGGTATGGTTAACCTGATCTCCAGTGCGTGTCACATTTGGCGTACATGCCATCAGATCTAAAACAGCAAGTAAATGCTTTTTGTTGATGTGTTTGTTTGGTTGTTTGATGGTTGCACAAATATGTTTGGGAGTAAGGTAAGGCTGTGGGCAAAAAAGGAAGCCATATTGTTCGCTTACTTATGCGTGTATGCTTCTACTGCAAGCAAATATGCACATTTATATCACATTACAGCCTGTCTCTACATCGCCTAATCTTAAGTGTCTTCTTATTACTCATACATGACGCATATTATTAATGAAACTATTGGTACTTCTTGTGGGGCCAGCAAGGATAATACATCCATACTTAATAACAGCAGTCTACAGCTGGTCCTTACCACCAAAACCAATGTATCTTGATAATGTGCTCATTTCTGCCCAAATGGTTAAAGGTATATGTACTAATTATTTGTCAGGAACACTTGGTATATCACAAACTCAAATAAAACAAAAACACCTCCCTTTAATGTCACAAGGGGCTCCCTCCACCACACATAGTGGATATGCACTGGGAAGGCTAGGATATTTCTCCTGCACAGTAGCGCACATTTTCAAAAACAATAGGCCATTCTCTGGAGGACTGCTTTGCTGAACTCCCACACATTGTTCATATTCAGGTGTCCTGTTGTATAACCCGCCGTGCCTTGAGCACCGTGCGGTGGAGAGGCAGTTAGTAACTCGATTGTGGAAAGAAACTTTAGTCAGACACTTTCAGAGACATCACGGGGGGGGGGGGGGGGGGGGGGGGGGGGGGGGGGGGGGGGGGGGGGGGGGGGGGGGGGGGGGGGGGGGGGGGG
>JAODTR010071821.1:0-15670 GCA_025399935.1 Amblyopsis rosae | reverse complement strand
GTACTCTTTCTGTAACTTTCCACTGGTCTTACAGTGTGTTCACTGTTTAGCAATAATATCTAATATATATATATATATAAAATATAAAGCACAATTTTCTACAACTGCCAGGGATAATAGCGTCCACAATGTGATCCTCGCTTCATTTACTCCCTTATCCAGAGGTTCCTTCAGCTCCATCCATCGGTAAAGTGGAGCCCTTCTCCAGCTCGGCACGCGTCCACTTCCAGGAGCCTGAATCCACGGGCGGCGTTCCTTTCCTCAGTTACAGGGCCGAGTGGAGGAAACAGGGACAGGGCAGCTGGGAGCAAAGCGTCTACGCTGTTCAGGAAGGTATGTTGGCGTTCTCTGTTGTCACAGTGGTCCTCATATGTCAATGGGACGTTGAAGCCAGCGCAGATCCGAGGGCACAATTCATCTTAGAGCTCGCACGTGATTTATGAAACCGATCGTATCTCGCCGAACAAGTGTAAGAATGATCGCACGTTGATAAATGTGGCGGTGGAAAACAGGCGTCATTTAAATACCACGCCCTTAAATATGCTGGATTTAGAGGCCTGTCAGATAAGCCTTGTCTGAAAACAACTCAACGGTAATTTTCCTAATAAAAATATTATTATATTATTATTATTTAGATAATAATTTTAATGATGTTTAATTAATGATGTCTCTAGCATTGAGAACCTGAAAAGCGGACCCCTTTGGGGCTGCGCTAAGCATTCATACAGCTGTTTTGGCAATCTAGATTGTCAGCGTCAGATCTGATCATCAAATAATAACACCCTGTTAACCTGCGCTATGCAGAACAGGCCAAAATTATGTTGCTTTCTCTGGCATGCAGGCTATAGGCTTCCTCCCGCGGACTAAACTGGTCTTACGAAATATAATATATTGCCGTCATATATTTAAATGAATGTATAGTATATTTACGACTGTCAGTAGCAGACTATATGGTCTAAAAACAACTCGGCTAACTCTTCACCACCTCCACTATGCTGCACCGCAAGTAAGATGTCTCGAAAACTTGCGTACACGAGTTGAGACTTGACGTTAGATTTGATCGTTGCCACCGCTCACGTCCAATTTGGTTCAGATTGATAAATGCTGACCTTTGTGTGGATTTCTGTCATACACATGTTTCATAAATGAGGGTCAATGTGTCTGCATTGATAGTCGTGTAATCGCTGTGCTATTATTTTCTGTCTTTAGCTAACTAAAGTAAACAACAATATGCTTACCTACTTTTTAACATGCTTATGTCCTATTTTTTGGCAGTCTTCTGTCAAGAGACTCAATACCATAATGAAAACCAACATTTTCCACTGTAATTTGACAGAGATTGTGTAATATGGGTATCTGGGTCATCCCTATAAGAGACCAACGGCAGGTCCTGTGTATATTCCTTCCAAAGGGAGAATTGAACGTGAGCACAGATTATGATATATAAATATGATTATTTTATGATTATATTATTATTTTGCCCCATAGTACCTGAAAATCTAAATTTTCACAAGCCTATTTGTCTTTGTAACATTCTTACACTAATTTGAATATTTGAGGGAAACTCTCTCGAGATCTGATAATAGATACAGTCAGGTTAGTTTAAACGGTCAGTTTAAAATACATTCCGTTAACATCGTGCAACTCCAAACCTAATCAACATACGTTTTTATCCAATGAGAAATGAGGTGACCACACCCATTTAGGAGACCGTAAAGAGAACCATTTAATTTCAAGCTTGTTATGCATGCTCATGCGTGGTCCTCTGCTCTAGAGTATCATTTGCTTCCTGCTTTGGTGGCAGCGCCAGCATACAGTACATTGTACTTCTGTACACACGGTCGCCAGTAAACGAGAGACACTCTCTGGCCTGTGTACATGTGCTTCCTCTGTAACATGCATGTGTACACTAGGGCTGAGCGATATATCGATATGTAATTTATATCGGTATATTTTCAAAACAGATATAAAATTAGACAAAATCGTTTATATCGATATTGTTTTATTTGCACCTTTTTTCAGAGTAGCCAATGAAAGAGCAAATGCTGAGTGTGACAGCCCTGCTTTGTATTAGCAGGCATGTGGTCCTTATTGGCTGTATAGGCCACAATTAAGCTAATTAAGTGCACCTGGGCAGATCCCTTGATATAGGTGTGTTGCAGTACACTGTCTCTGTGACCCTCCTGGCACCACACATGCTGTTGTTGGTTTGTTTCTTAGTTTTGTTAGCATGCAACACACATTCACATCTCATTCTATGTTATGCTGTTAGTTAGTTAGTTTGTGTCTGTTTGGTTTATGGCCCTTGAGCCAGGTCGTAACACCGAGTCACATGCTCAATATCCATTTCTGACAAACAGATACAGGTAGCCAGCCAGTATTACAAGGTACCATGTAATAAAAAACAAATGTGGATTAAATTGAGTAAACTGTCATTAAAGATGCAATATTCACAACCTTTCTGCTATGGATTTAAACATGTAAAACTACAATTAAATTGCTAAAGAATTTAACATATGTCACATTTCCGTTGGGTTTCTTGTTTTTTCTCCTCCTTAACATTTAACCCACTTTATAGAAAATACCGATATATATCGTGTATCGGTATTCAACCTAAATATATTGTGATAGGAATTATTTGTCCATATCGCCCAGGCCTAGTGTACACTACATATTGATATGCATGTTCCAGAACCGCTGAAATACTTTTTGTGTAATGAAGATATGTCTTGTGCATGCGAGGAAAGCTGACGATCGTTCCACTGTTGATGTATCATCCTCTTGTGTTTCTATGGTTTCAGCTCTGTCAAAGTGGCCCAGATTATTCAGTGTCCGTTCCACTCCCTCTGTTGTGATGACAGGTTTCCTTAGCGAGTTGACTGTCACAGGCCTGAAGCCAGAGACGGACTACGAAGTGAAGATGTCAGCCATTAACGGCAAGGGCGAGGGCGAATGCAGCTCTCCTGTTTTCTTTAAGACGGAGCCTGTCCGTAAGTTGTGTACTCGACACACATAAAGTACGCACCCAGACACACACGCACACAGACTCCTCGCCTATGAACTGAATTGCTCTGTTCATCACACCATCCTATTACATGAACCTCCCTCTTATAACCCTTTTCTAACGACAGCGGAATTGTGAGTCCATTCCAATATTGATCGGATAGAAATTGTCTGGTGCAGTGTTTCTCAGCCGTTGAGTTGTGAAGTGCATTCCAAAAGGCGTTTCACGGGCTCTGGCGGTGGTCACAGGCTTCTGTCATTTCATTTAAAATTAGCCATCATAGTCTTATGTGTTAAGCCTTTCTATGCATTCAATAACACATGTACGTGTGCAGTCATAAACTATGCTAAATATGTGTCCTGTTACACTACCAATATATAGCTGATCGTCATTTTAGTCAAACCATGGTATGGTGCAATTAGTGCACAATAATAGAGGATTTGTAGAATTTGTTGCTATTCCTGTGAAAGGCAAATTGTGTTGTATTCAATATGTCCTGCCGATTACTTAGTTTTTACCACCCTCTAGTGGTAATGCCCATGGAGGAAAAACCGTTGGCACTTGCAGACCTAGCCTGGCAATGTGCATGTACAGTATGTACTCTTAAGCGATGTATAACATTTGTGTTTTATACAGTACATTATTTTAGAGTGGACAGTGTGTTGAACGTTTCCATTTATAGTATATTTTTATATAGCTATGTGTCATAAGAATAATAATAAGAGCATTTACTTTTTAAATGTTTTTAATGCAACACATTTATGTAACGCCCCGCCCCACAGAAGTTAGGTAGCATTGTCTGAAATAATCATTATGCCAGCATTAGGCCAGCTTGTAGTAGTTAAACCTTTAGCAGAAAGCACTGCAGGAGACTGCAAATCAATATCAGTGAGACAGCCAATAAAATCAAAGAGTAGGCAGGGTTTACTGTAGTAAAAACAGTCCCTCTGATCTGATCCACATGTCAGTAACTGTAGTGCAAGCACAGGCTTGTTTATCAGCTTGTTTATTTCAGGAGAGAGAGGCTGCTTCAGCTTCATGATTGTCCATGGCCATTTCTCGCATGGAATAGCCTTAATTTCTCAGAAGAATAGACTGATGAGTTTCAGAAGTTCTGGCTGTTTTGAGACTGTAATAAAACCCACAAAGGCCAGGTTTATTGCTTCTTTAATGGGCACTGCCGTTTTCAGAGGTGCTAACGTAATTGCAAAAGTGTTTTCTAATCAATTTGGAACACAGAAGTGATAGTTGCTGAAAATCAGCCCGTTTCCAGCTTTTATAGTCATTTACAACAGAAGCTATATTTGTTATTTTAATGGATCAAAATATTATTTTAAATTAAAAAACAAATTAGCTTTTCCTTAAAAACAAGACATTTCGGTAGTATGTGCCTACATTGCTGGCTGACCCTGTTTTACTTACCAGCGTTCGTACATACAATACTGTACATTACCATAGCAACCGATAAGATGTTGCCACAATGAAAAATAAACCCATGGTAATTTAACACAACTCAAAAATATTATGCTATGTGATTTAATATAGCAAACAAAAGTCTGCAGGTTATCTTTTATTTTGTGAATAAAATTATCATTGATTATATGAAATCAATGGAGTGAATGAAAACAAATATTTGCTCCAGCCATTTAGATATTAACTCTATTTAAGCTTCTCTAAAATAATAGAAAATAATTTTTTCCTTGGAAGATAAAGTAATACTTATATCGGAAGGGAAACTTTTAGAAAGGATTTACTTTGCATTACTTTATAATAACACCATGTTTTCTCCATCTATCTATCTATCTATCTCTCTCTCTCTCTCTCTCTCTCTCTCTCTCTCTCTCTCTCTCTCTCTGTGTCTTATATAATTATTAATTTTCTCCACTTGTCTTCATCATGACACAAACGGCGCTCAGCGCCTTCCCACAACAGATCTATGCAGATGTTATATGCTACATTTAGATGTTAGATGCTATACAATGTTTGTGACGACACTAATATCTTTTCTTTCATGTTCCTAGATGGAAAATTTCATTTTTTCACTAAGGAAACAGGTTCGTTTGTAGTGAAGATAATTATTAACTCTACACTAGCTGTTCAGCTATAGTCTAGTTTAATCTAATCATATTCACTGACTAGCCAATAGATGCATACTTTATCTATTGTTGATTTTTAGATTGTCAGTAACACTTATCAAACATGGCTCATACAGTACATATTGTGGACTTTTATGGCCTGAATATTATTGTAAATTCATGTATTGACCCTAATACTGTAGATCCATTCATTTTGGGGTTAAATAGATGATATACCTCTGTGTCCAGCTGTTTTTATGTCACTTGTGAGAGCTTACTATATGGATCATTATGCCCATTAGTGTTGACTAATCACTTATGTAGCAACTTATCCCTGCTTAGTTTAGCATATAAAGCAGATACGACTACTTACACTTTAATATTAAAGAGGATTCCTGTCTCTGCTGTTGACTGTTGACAGAATGTGTTGTCCTGTTGTACAGTACCAGTTTGTTGTTTAACTTTGTTTCCCCTCTGTTTTGCTGTCTATTATGTCTTTCATATTGTTTCTTTCAACCAATCGCATGCACACATTTCATGTGGCTTATTTGTCATGCATGGTGCTGATGGTCTCCCCCACTCTGAAGAAGGTAACTGTGTTCTAGATCTTTAAAAGTGGAAACATAACGCTAATGCATATTGTAATATCCTAGTTTTAATGCTAGACTAAATACTCATCGATCACATACCAACATTTAATGCAGGTTTCATTCCTGTTAACCAATCATGTAGAAAAGACTAATTATTGTGGTTGTTTGTGGTGATTTTGAAAGAGTATTTCATTGACATCACTAAGATAGTGTACTGTATATTGGTGATGTTAGCGTGGTTGGTTAAAAGTAGTTCTGTAGAATTCAACTAATGATAATCTTCAGATTTCACAACATATTAACAATAAAGCTATTAACCAATAACCTATATACTGTACCTTAATAGCATAATTTCCAGTAGTTCTCCATTTACTTTGTTTAGTATTCCTGCTTATTCAGCAAAGGCTTGTCTTCACCTTGTGCTTTCTTGTTGTGTATCATCTTTCACCTTAGTCTGACTTTCATGCATTAAACTAATCAATTCAGACACGTGGTTGTTGTTGTCTAATAAATGTGTTTCTTTAAAGGTGACCTAAAAATGTTTTAGTACTGTAGAAATTAAAGTGTATATTTGTTAACCATGTGAGATGAATAGTAACTTTGTAGGCATTGGCAACATTGGCAATGCTGCATATATGCCACTAGATGGCAGTATACACTCATCAAAAGCAATACATCTTTAAAGCTCATTGAGTGACCTCCCAATGTATTATACATTGGGGGGGGGGGGGGGGTCACACAATGTGCTATAAACAATACCTGACAATAATTGTCAGGTATAGTTTATATATAGGTTAATGTAATATAACAAAGCAATAAATTGGATAGGTATAAAAACATTTTCTTTTTAAATTATTTTTATAATTGAATGGTTCCATCCGTGAATAAAACGGTTGAATGTCAGTCGGCAATTTGATTTGACTTGATGAATTGATGTCACTCAGTAATTCACAGACATAATCACCATTTTGGTTAACATGCAGACTTACAGTAGGCAACCATACAGACTACAGATCAAAGAAGGCTATAGTACCTTCAAAGGGATGGCCTGTTTCAAATGTAGGAGAATTCCTCTAGTTCTAACTAAGGTATTATCCAAACCAAGGTATCTAAGTCGGAATCTGTATCCAAGAGGAACCTCCTCAATACCTTGGCACTTCTCACAATAGAGTTACCTGACTTCTAGGTCTTTGATGCTCTTAAATGGACTGCAGGTGAACCCATACATACATTGTGTGCTTATAGGAAAGCCTAGTGCTCCTAAGCTGGAAGGAGCACCTCAACCCAAAGGCAACTCTCTCAGAATCCACTGGATCAAGCAGGATGACGGAGGCTCGCCCATCTTACACTATCTGGTCCATTACAAGCCAGTAAGTACATGGCTCCGTGACAAGCACTGGAGTGCAAGCCACGTCCACATGCATTACTCGAAGCAGCAATTCTTAAGGTGTGCAGTCTGTGAACCTCTGGAGGGTTTGGAGGGACATGTTCTGACAGAACGGGTGCTAGCAAGCTTGATAGCAAGATCACACCAGTAAAATACCATTCCATTCATTGTTTTGCTCTCTGTAATATAATGTCATTTGACCATTTGAAAGTAGCCTGCGTGTGGGCAGTCATGTACAGCACTTAGGCCTGAAGGTTAGAAAAGCGCTACCAGTGCATTTACCATTTGAAATTAATTGGTGTTGTTCGCCTCATCACCATTATCCCCCTCGTGTCCTCTTAGAAGCAGCTGTCGGAGTGGAAGCCAGAGATCCGACTGCCCAGCAACAGTGAGTATGTCACCCTGAACGGACTGGAGTGGGACACCGACTACGACATCTACGTGGTGGCGGAGAACCAGAAGGGCAGGTCTCAGCCAGGGACACTGTCCTTCAGGACGTCCCCAGAACCGGCCGCCATCCCAGGTAGGCTCCCACCACCGCCCAACACCCAGGAGGCAAACTCAATGCTTGACCGAAGCAGGAGACCCCCCCCATTTATGGTCCATAGGGCAGTGACACTTTCCCTCAGGTTAAACAGGAACCAGTGCTCAATCCTCCACATGCATCCTATAATCCCTTTGTTCTCCTAAACATTCTTGGTCCACGCCAGCCCCTGACAGTAGTGAATTGCTCTGAATACTACAGAAACACCATTGGACAAAAAGATTTGCAATGGAAATGGATGTACAAGATTAGAGCATTCAAAATAACCCCCTCCCCTTGGGAAAAAACATACACAATGAGAACAATTGCAAATGACAACCGAGTAAATCTACATACAGTGTCTGAAATCATCCTCCAGATAAATGTACTCACTTCATACCAATGCGTAACAGCCCGTGCAATATCGAGGTTGAGTTTGCTCTCACAGAACTGGGACAGGCTGCTTCCACATTGACACAAGGGATATTGTTTGTACCTATTTCATTATGACGGCATTTCTTTTTGCATTGTTCAATAGCGTTGATTGCAAGGCTACTTTGTCACTATGTGGAAACAGTCTGTTTGTTTTGATTCTGTATCTTGATAATAACTGATTAACTCGTAGCTTCAGCTATTAACTGCAAATCTACTAAAACTCACCGACTGCATTAGAATCCCACAGCTCTCAACCAAATCTATAAAACCAAATTGATATTGAATGCTTGCTAAAAACATTAATGCAGACCCCTGTAAGTCCCCAGTCTGTCTTTACATTCTAATTCATTCAGTTTGAAACATATGCCACTCACCCACCCTGAGACCCACCGAGTCAACAACACTGTCCTCCCTTGTTTTGGGCTTTTGCATTGATGTTGTTATGCTTATTTTGGTCTCCCTATTTTGTGAGTCAGTGGGGTGGGGAGGGACGGGGGTTCATTTTCCTCTTTTTTTCTTTTTTTTTGTTTTTCAACATGACATATTTTCACTATTGTCTCCTCCTTTGTTCCCATTTCACCCACCCTTTTCTCTTCTCCCGCTTTTTGTTTCACCTTCATTCACCCCCGTCCTTTATTCTCTCTCCCTTCTGTTGTTCCTGCACTGTTGCCTGGTCTCTGGACTCTGGTGCGGTGGACGTCCTGGCCTGTTTGTGTTTTGCTGTGGTGTGCTCAGCCACTCAGGGCTCTGCATCTGTCACATACACTCTGGCATCATTCCTCCTGCCCACCGTCGCTATATTCCTGCTTTCATAGACTGCGGGGAGTTCACTAATTACTGTAGAAGAGAGCTCCATTTTCTCACGCCTGGCTGTCTGTCTGGATGCTTTTACGATTTGAGCACAATTCGCTTGAGACAAGCACGGCCGTTGGGTGGGAAATGGTGCTTTGTAGCTGTGGAACAGACCTGACAGATGTCCTGAAACCAAAGGCAGTGGAACCCTCTCTGTCTCCTACAGACCCATTCTGCTCAGAGTAGCACAGCTAGTCAGTATGAGGCAACAGAAAGGACTGCCAGTAAACACAGGCTAGTGTAAATGAAATGAGAAATGGGTGTTTACTAAAAAACATCAAGAAACCAATTAGCGCTCACTGAGTGCTGGACATGTCAGTTTATATAAAGGTTGTGTGTTGTTTTTCACTCACAAAATGATGTATATAAAGATTTGTAATAATAACTTCTATTGTAAATGACAAGAGCACAGATACACAGTAACAGTACCACTTGTTATATTAATATATTTACAACATGGCAAACAGTATACAGACCTATCATAGGCGGTATTGATATGCATGGTATGACATGACTGTTGAATAGGATAATATGCATCATTTATTTTCTACATATCAACATGTTCATTTCTACATATGGGTCATTGGTCATCACACACCTTTTGTTTACAAAATGACATACCGCCACCGAACTACCAGAACGGCAACATATTTTAGGCTGTCTAGTCATTCTGTCTAATATAAAATAAATTGGTTTTATTATACTGCATGTATTGATATTTTATTAATTTACAATAAAGAGACAAACATATTGAACATTCCACCCAAATACACCAGTCAACAATGAATGTTCATAACAGGTGAGTTTCTTCTGTTTTATGAAACCAGTAGCGTTAGCTGATCCACATTATTATTTTTATATTCATAACTGCTTCTTTTACATTGCTTGACACGACAATCTTGCTTATCTGTCTGTTCTCCACCAGATTTGGGTGAAGAGACTATAGAGATTTCTATGGGCGTCATCGTTGGGATCATCGTTGTGATATTTGTTCTTCTGCTGCTGGCTGTGGATATCATCTGTTATTTTGTGAACAAATGTGGCCTCATAATGTGCCTCTGTGGCAAGTCAGGCAGTGGAACCAAAGGGCACAACATGGAGGAAGGCACGGCCGCCTTTATGTGAGTACTACACGCAAAGTTGACTCTGCGAGTCAAACCAACCAGCTGCCGTTCACTTTCAATGGAAGCTGCAGATTTACAGCGACGAGAGACAGGTGGCCGTTGCGAGCTAACTAGGTGGGGCGAAAATCGACTATTTATGCAAATGCCGAGCGATGCGACACGGCGTCTACCAGTGGGATGGAGGCAGCGTAACACACGTTGCTGAAACAAATGATCCATCTAATAAGTCAACACAAACCAGGAACACCCATAAGCGACGAGAGCGTCTTGCTCTTTTGTAGTCATTGTGAATGTAGAGTTAGATGAACACCTTACTCATCGCTGTACCCTAATATCCCAGCCTCAACAGGGTGGTAATGCTCAAGTATACAGTTGAGTGCATCTGACAGCTGTGATCCATGCATTCCTCCCATACACCAGATGGCAATGCAGTATAATCCTGTAGTGAAATGATGCCATCTCCTTTATCAGCTTACCGTTTTTTCAAGACTATAAATCGCACAAACATGTCTTGTTAAGAGGGAAAAATGTCGCATTTATACTTGCTTCAGTCTATTAGTTGCATTTATATGATTTTTCAGCGGTACATTAGCCAGTTTTCAACTGTCACAACTGTGTACAGTGGCACTTATTGACCTGAAAACAAACACGTACTGTAAGTCTCTTTGGAATATAAATCACAGGAGCAGCTAGAAAACAACAAAAATATCAGCTCAAAGTCTGGAAAATACTGAAGTGACTGTAAACATAATAGTAATGGCTTTACCTCAGATCTAAACGTCTTTAGTGTCCTTAATTGCACTGGTGGTTAAAGTCAGGAACACAAAAGCATTTGTTTAAGTTTTGGTTTGAAAGCATGTTGAGAGCACATGCCACAGCCACATGCACAATGTGGTGTGCACTAAGACCTGTCATGGTTTTACACTATGTAACAATACCCTGTCTGCTACATTTAGTACATACTGAAAGTGAGTTACAATTTATATTCCACAGTAACTGTGAGTCGAAAGAGCAAATAGTAGAAGTGAGGACAGAGGATGAATGCACAGCCAATCACAATGCAGGAGGGCCAACGGAACCCAGTGAGACAACACCCCTCACAGAACCGGAGTGAGTAAAGGTTGGCCTGCGGCACACGTGGTCTTTGCAGCCTTTCAGGTGCTGTTCCGCTCTTCAACATTGCACTCCATTTTCCAAGAATCACTTTCATCCTTCTCAACCGAATAACAAGTTGCTGTATGTTGAAATATATTTCCTTAAGGGATATACTGGTTTGTTGGTGATTCTTAATTGGAGTCCAATTTCTGTCCTTTGCTAGGGATTATTGCATTGTTGTTGTTGTTGTTGTTCTTCAGCTTTTGGAGATGTTCTATTCATATCAAGGTTGAAGCAATACCAGTTAGACACTGAATCTCCAGTCATCTTGTGGACAAGTGGTTTCAAATCATTTTAAAGAGCCCAGCATGTGCCCTCTCTTCTCAGCCATGTAGAATGAGTTGGGCTTCACAACATGACTGGTACTGTTCAACCCCGTCCGGTGGTTATGCGTGGTACTGCAGTTTTCAGTATACGTGCGCTTTCAGCACGATAGCTTTCCCAGCTCAGTGTGCTCCATGGCGGTGTGTGTGGGCTGTAACCTGTAATGTTCACTCACAGCATGAAACCCTTTCTGTTTAGTCGCCGTAAGCCTTAATAGTGGCTCTGCTGCTCCGTCTGTGTGCGTGTAGCGTTGGGAAATGCACCTGAAGCCCCTGCATGCCTGCTCTACAACCACATGCCCCCCCCCCCCCACCCACCCACACACACACACACACACACACACACACACCCTTCACAGTCGCCCTGGTGTCTAGTGTGTGTGTCTCTGCTCTCTCCCTGCTCTCTCAGGCTGGCGGCTCACACTGCTGCTCTGGCCCGGGACCCCCACACCTCGGTTGTCACCAACTCTGACACAGCCACTGCGACCTTTGACCCTGCCCAGGACAGCCCCAGTAGTGACACCACCACCCTCACGTATAGCTTGTCCGCCCCGGCCAACGATCCTTCGCCCACCCCTGCCCCAGCCCCGGCGCCGACCCCTGAGTCAAACGCAGCCATGCCCAACCCGCTCTTTTCCACCGCTGATGTCACTGCTAAAATGGCCCCCTTAGTAGAGCAAAGAGGTTATGATGCTAAAATTGCCCCCGTTGTAGAACAAAGAGGTTATGATGCTAAAATGGCCCCCGTAGTAGAGCAAAGAGGTTATGATGCCTTGAAAGCAGATGAGAAAATCACCTCTCCACCTCATACCCCTGAACAAACTAACATTTCAAAATCCACAATGCCAGTCCCCCCAAAGCGTAGGAACTCCCCTAAACTTGCTGCCCTGGCTGCCAAAGGCAGCCGCCCCGTGTCTGCCCTTGCTAGGTCCTCTGCCTCTGCCTCTCCCGATCGAGACACTAAGAACGGTGCTCCGAGACCCCCAGGCAGCCATCTGCCCAGCCAGCCTGCTCCTGTAGCCCCAGACACCGAGACGCCGGGCCAGACTGCCCCCATGTCAGCAAACACTGCCACTGCTAAGGCGGACCCTGCTCTAAGTATTAGCCCCCGGGATGCCGGCCTCAGTCCACTGAACAATGATGAGTCTACGGATCAGGCCGCTGACCATTCTGCCGATTCGGCCACCGACGGCCCCAAGCCTGCCCTTAATGCCACCGCTGTTGCTGGCTCCCCTGTGGTCGTCGACAGCGCGTCTAAAGCTGAAGAATGCGCTCCCGCAGATGCAGATATTCTCACTCCTGTCCCTCCTGCCACAGACATTCCCACAGCGGTAGCTGCCTTCTGTGTGCCTGGCCTGGAAGCACCTGTCTTTAGCGCCCTCGTTAGCACGCCTCAAGACGTATGCATGTATGACTTGCTGTCCGACGGCCCGCCCCCGCCGTATGCCACAGGGCCCGCAGCCCCCCAGTTAGAACTAAGCTTGACCAACGGGATAGAGCCCCCGGCAGACCTTATTAGCCTGGACAGCCCACCCTCGGCCCCCACGCTGTCCAGCGGAGAAGGAGCGGGCCTTCCCGCCTCAGGCCCAGCTCTGGAGGCATCAGAGACTCTGGCCAAGGCTGCTCCTCCTGTCAACGACGAGTATGGCTCCCTCTAGAGGTTTATCTCTGTCTGTGTTTGTGTGTATGTGTACTTTTGTATGCCCATTCATTCACCACTGCATCTTGCCATGCACAACATGAGATGAGATACCGTAAAGGTAAACTGTGCCAGCGCTATTGTTTAAATTGTGGTTTTGTGATTGCAAGACGGTCGGTTCTATTTTCACGCTTGTTGAGCAGTCCTCCATGCTGGTTCTTCGCAATGCAATACTTGCAATGCAGTCAATCAGCTCTGCAGTGTGATACACTATTTCCTATTTGACAGGCAGTATTTCAAAGTGTGTGCTGCAAAGACTTGCTCCAATCCTTGCTAATTCTACAGCTTTGCAAAGAAAGATCAAAGGGAGACCAGATACTGGTATTTCCCAAGCTCTGAAGCTCAGGAGAAAGACAATCTAACAATCCTTTCTCCTCTATCATGTATAAGGAGGGATAGCATATTCTAATACAGCCACTGTAAATGAGGCAGCTCATTTATAGTCCTTTCATAATGTCTCTTGAACAAGAGCTTCTCTGTTGGACACAGATAATATACAGTACATGTAACTGAGAATCATGATTTGGCTTTCAATTTCATATAACTAGGCATGCCTTTAACATGTCTGTAGAGATATATCAAACATGCTGTTCAACAATGGATTACTTACTGTCAAGAGAATGTTTTTTGTTTCTTAAGGAAAGTCACACACAGGTCACTGACTTGTCTGTTTCCTCTCCATACAGGAATATTATTTTGGATGAGAAACGTAAAGCAGAGGAAGCAGAACTAACCAATGCCCTGACAATGATTACTGCCGATGACAATAATCCCATACAGACAAATATCCCTGGGAGCAAAGCATGATGGGCCAAGGAAGCCCAGTCGATTCAAAATGTTTGCAGCAGCAACAGCAGGAAGCACCACAGGATGTTTTATTTCCAGTGCCCTTAACTGTATATTCACATGTACTCAAAGATTCATACTGTTTTCATCTACAGTGTGATTTCTTGGTGACACCCAAGAAATCCTAATTTATTTTGAATTCAGAAAAAGATAATTGTTTGTATTTTTTTATTAGTATATTATTTATCAAGTCAGAGAAATTAAGCATGTTATATTATCTGTCATATTGATGACTTGGTAAAGAGATGAGGTTTGACTCAAAATGTATTGTACTTTGATGTTTTATGTGCGGTTGCACATAATTATTCTGAAACCTGTTGAAAAGATTATTTTTTATTATTTTCATGTTGGATTGTAAAAGTGTTTGGAGTTATTTTTCTAGTCTGTATTATTTCTGTGCATGTCTGATCTGCAAGTTTTTCACATTTTCTTTAAAAAACATTTTTGCTTGCTTGTTTGTTAGTTTTTACAAATTAGGGATTTGTAAAAAGCTATTAATGGTTAACTTATGCTTAACTTTATTGATTTTGAGTTACCATTGGTTGAGGCTAGATAAAAATGCAAAACAGTATTAACTGCGCCGTGGCAAATGTGCCTCATAAGCAGAGCTGGCCCAAGCCTTAAAGGGACCCTAAGCAGAATTTTATTTGGGTCCCCCACCGCCTCTGCACCGCCAATAATATTCACTATTGTCACCACACCAACTGTAAATCTAACACACACCCATTATTAATGTCAGGGTTCCCACTCAAAATCAAATGTAAAATGTCTAAATCTAGGCATCCGGTGGCAAAATATTATGCAGTAAAGCTAAAAGGCATTCTGTATTGCTTTCAAATTCTCATGTAGATCAACTTTTTTCATGTATTATTGTTACCCCTGCTGAGTCAAAAAGAAAACAGACACTACTAATCTTCTTTCCTCTTCTGTGTCTTTTGTTTGGGGAAGTAACCTACCTCGAGCACTTATCAAGTGTCAGTGACAGTGTTGCAATTATTCACATTACCACATTCATTATTCACATTACCATGCATAAAATGTATGCATAAATATATAAAGTCAGTCCCTGGAAAAATATATGATTCCTTCACTTTTCATGCCTGGAATATACTTTAATAAAATATTCCAGAATTTCCATCACTAGTGGGAAACCTGTAATATAATTATATATGTGTTGCTTACATCATATCAATTAATGTCAGCCTATCATGTTTTTACCCTTATGATTTTTCATCAAAAAATGTAACAAACTCACAACAGTAATCTGGTGTTCATTGGCACTAAAGCTAATTGTATAAGTGGTAACAAAGTTTTATAGCCTACTAAACATGGTGTACTGAAAAATAATATAAACCAGTAGACAAATACTGAAATTAGTCATGCAACCATATCTTACCTTGCTAGTTATTTGATATTGTTTTCTTTTTACTTTTCTCTGCCTCATAGTTTTTGTGGTAAACACGATGTGAAGATAAATGTGAGTGATACTGTAAACTACTGTACCAGCTCTGACAGGCAGCAGGACTTTATTAACCATAACCAAGCCCAATAGGCCTACTGCGTTTTTGATTGATTACCAACCATTGACATAATCCATCCATCCATTGTCCGACTTATTCATTAGGGTCATGGTGTGTGTGTGTGTGTGTATATATAT
>JAODTR010071810.1:0-15670 GCA_025399935.1 Amblyopsis rosae | reverse complement strand
AGACAACACAGCCCTCAGGTTCATGGGGGCACCCAAACCTCTCCACCACGATAAGGTGATGGTTCCCGGAGAGGGCTCTTCATAATACTAAGGATAAATACAAGTGTTCAGCAAAGGCAGGGTTAATCATTCTTGAGAATGCTTGCTATGTTTGAGCTCAAATAAAAACAATATCCCTCCGCAGACATGCCTCACATTGAAAAGCACAGTACAATATGGATTTGGTGTTCGGCACTTTGTTTATGTTCCTATTTACGGAGCAAGGAAGCAAGCACTATTGAAGTATCGGATAATTCTTTTCAACACGCTCAGAGAACGAGTAGATATTTGTTGAATTTTACAAAAAGTGTATTATCTTACTATTAGCTTGCAATAGCTGACTATACCTTTAGCACAAAAGGGTTTATGCATATTGCTCAAGAATCCATTACAGGTAGACACTTCGAGGGGAGCCAAGAACATTTTGGCTCAAGTTTGTCACCCTAACCACAGAACTATCCTGCCCAAAAAGCTATTTGCTTTGGTTTTGTTTTGACAAATTGAGATATGACAGTTGGTGTCACATCCAGGAATTGCCTCACTTATTTATTTAGTTATTTTTGTCCTTTCGACTGGGTGAGAGTTGGAAAGGAATCTATGTTTTCCTTATGCTTGGACTTACTATCTTGTTATGTGTTGACTCATGATTTGAGACCCAAGTGTTTTATGCGAGGCGACTCGGAGTTGTGTGTTTAGGGAAATGACTTGACTATTTGGTGGGCGGGTGGTTTGCGCTGAGAGTGCAGCGTGCCTGATGTCTCTGCGTAGCAGTTTAGCCGATGTTATTGTATTAAATATAATTTAGAATACATTTAATTGTCCAACCCCGCATGTAACTGCAAAGTCTGCAGAATGCACACAATGGCTTTCTCCCTCTCACACACACACACACACACGCCATACACACTGATACGAGCAGGCTTCCAGGGGATTAACCCTTTCAATCTGTGAACCAGTACAAACATGTCTACTTACACAAACATTTGGAGCAATTTGTGGACATTTGGATTTTGGACACCCAAACCACAAAGTTAATCTATCCTATTCACCTGTACTTCTGTTCCTGTTTGGTGCTTTTATTGTGGTTTACGGCTGTGATACTGGTATAAACGTCTACCTGACAAAACCAGGAACAGCCTTTTGCTATAAAGTATGTGCTCCAACAGATAATGCAGCAGTCATATAAACCCTTCTTACCTTAAACAAACAAAGGACTCCGTCCAGATATGGTGTTAGGATTACCTTAATTTCTTGTGATTTGTTGTTAAATCTTAACTTGCATCTAACACGCATCATGCATCGTTTTGCTGTACAAATATACAATAAATATATGTAATTCTGTCTATACATTAGTCTATAAAATATACATATATGTACAGTATTTTTTATATTAGTTCACAAAATATAATCAATTTAATGAAAGTCCAGTCACAGTATGCTAAAATAATCTTTTATTGTTCCCCAAATGGAAATATTAGGTACAGGAAAAGAGCCACCTTTAAGAATATTTACCACAGTATTTACTGACAACCTAACAAAGTTTGGCTTAAAACGTCATTCTCAGCTATAGCCTTCCTTGACAGGCTATAAAGACCTTCTAGAAACACCAGCAGTGTAGCCCAATCCGTAGAAGGCATATCTCTGCTCTAAATATAAAATTGGTCCCTTGTCAAATTGCCAGGTTAAATAAATAAACTTTACAAAACAGTATTTTAGTCCCATCCCAGGTTCTATTGTGATGTTATCAGAGACGGTACAGTGGTTCCTGCATGCTAAGGCAGGTTTGTCACCTAGGCTAGAGGCTTTGACCTTGTATTTTGTAAATGTGTGTGTGTGTGTGTGTGTGTGTGTGTATCTGCCATCTAACACTATGCCAACACACGGTAGTCCCTGACAAGGCAGACACCCCTGGACAGGGTTAAGATGTCCTTCAGACCTGTGTGTACGTGCGTGTGTGTGCGTGTGTTTGGGTGCGTGTTTGGGCGTGTGTGCGTGTGTGCGTGCATACATTCATGTGAGATGGATATAAATGTGTCTAAAGAATGGTCGTCATAAGACATCCGTATGTGTCCGACATGTATTTGTTGCCTATGTGTCTGTGCTCATGAGTGTGTTTGACGTGCATGAGTCCATTACACCAGTCTGTGTTTATCTGTGTTTGGACGAGAGGTCCCTCCGTATTGAATGATGGCCTTTAGTGGATCCAATGGGATCTGTTTCTCCGGGTCCCACATGGTCGAGAGGTGAACCACAAGCGCAGAGACAGCTGCCAGACCGCACGTTTTCTTAATAACTGTCAAGCAGTGCTTCCATGGCAACAGCCTGAGTGATGATGCGTGCATCTTGAGGATATTAGTGACACATTCTATTACATCGCTTCTCCCCTTGGTGTTTTAATGTCTCGACATACTAGTGACCTCGGAGGAACACTTTAATCCAAGGCGTGAATCCTTTACGTGGTTTGACTCTTTCTGAGAACGAATAAGTGACATCACATGCAGTGTAGGATTTTATCTGAAGCACATTGCTTAGTGCATACATACAATATGTAGTTCGTTTCCCACTGCTTAGATCCTTAAGACATTGTGTGTATACACACTTCTTGTGCACTCCAGTCCGAGAAAAGCAACAATAAACACGGACCCCCCCAGAGACAAAAGTCCCGGAATCGTTTATTCTCCTTATGTACACACATTATCCATGTATTGCTTCACATCACATTTTCCCTTTCATATTTTGTAAAGCATTCTTCTTGCCTCAGTCCGTCGGTGTATGAAATAGATCTGGCAGCTCTGTGTAAGTGAGAAAATAATGATGATTGAGTAATACAAAGCGTGCCCTGCTTTGAAACTGCAACATGATTAAGGGCTATATAAATAAAATTGACTTCACTTGACTTGACATGTTACCATGTGAGTTTTGCCATTTTAAAACATGCATTGCAAAGCAAAAAAAAGCTCACAAAGCTGTTTTGTGGGTTGAGCCGGTATTGGTATTGGTATGTTTCAATGTGACTGGAGGTGAAAGGTTTTAAGACTCTGAGGCTATGGTTTACCATATTTTACTTTTCTACAACTATTCTTGTATCGGATTTTTAAAGGATAAGGCCAGTCAAGTTTGACCTTTTTACATTGCCTACAGTGCAAACAAACAAATCCAACATGGTTTGCTCCTCCTACTACTCAGTAGGTGGGGGAAAAAACACATTTGTTATGTTATGTTGACAAGAAAAAACATAGAAATCGGCCGGTCGTATCATCTAAATTGCTACTGTAACAATGAGACCAGTCAATATAGTTTACCTATTATCAGAGTTAGCAGAGTTTAAGTTCACAGGTGCAATCCAAAAATTGGTGTCAGAACAGGGGCAATCTCAACGTCAGTGAAAATACAAGGATAATTAGATATTAAATACAAAAACCAGGCAATAGTCAGTCAACCCAAATAATCCTGGAAGATTAGCACGCTGCAGTTGACGTTTTAATAGTACATAGAAGTTGGCCGAAGACTCACTGAAACTTTTGAAACCGCATGTCATGTTCTGCTGTCCATCAACATGTTCTAGTTCTTGTGTTTCCACGGTGTTCCAGTTCTTTTCATTGTTGATTGTTATTGATTTCGTCCTGTATTTCAGCCCTGGCGTGTTCTGTAGTCATTGTCGGCTTAATAGTTGACGTCAGCCCTCTGGTTTGCGTGTTCCTGTCCGTTTTCTGCATTAAAACCCTGAATCCTGAGAGGTCCAAGTCTTGTGCATTTGGTTCCACCCCGCCCCGCCGCTGGTTCGAACCCAAGCTAACTTCTCACCAAGTACCTCACCCTAACCTAACAGCTTCCAGTGGTCAGGTGTCTCCTTGCATGACTGACATTGCCATCGGTGTGTGAATGCGTGTGTGAATGTGAGGCAAATAATGTAAACTGCTTTGGATAAAAGCGCTATATAAATGCAATCCATTGTGCCCAACATTTCTCAACTGAAAACTTTAGACACCCCACACATCATGTGCATATTGTCTTGGGATATTACCAAGGCTCGCGGGTAACACGCCGCCACTCACAAATGTGTATAATGAAACACTCACTCAAGAAATAAAGGCAACGTTTCATCGCTTCTGTCTCTCTCTTCAAGACAACTCTCTGATTTTCCTGTTTGTGACGGCACTACAAACACAATGGAATAACTTTATCTGTTTAAAAGTATTGTAAGCTATTTAAAGATTATTTTAAGAATGAAAAACTATTTGAAATGAAGAACATTCAGTGAAACAGGTCTGTTGAAACCAGTCAGTGGTGTGAATAGGTTCCTTACAGTACAGTTAACTATCACAGCATTTGGATGGTAAACATACTATATTCATACAGCACTCTTCCATCCTACCAGAATCTTATTATATTATATTATTGCCTCACATTCACCCATTCACACGCCAATCGTGGTATCAGCCACACAAGCTACCATTCAACTACCAGTAGGCCTGTCACGGTAACCAGTTTTGTTGGACGATATATTGTCCCAGAAATAATTGCGAGAAATGATATTATTGTCAGAATCATGTAAACAATGTTCCGCTATTGTCATGTGACATCAATTGTTTGTTATGATTGGTAAAACCAATTTCATTGCTTGGCTAAGTATTAAAAATAAATCTTGAAGAGCAAAAAAACAAAAAACAAACATTTTCACATTTATTCTTTCAAACGTAGTTGGCTAGAATTATGCAGTCGTCTCGAAAAGCACCTGTTTAAACCTCGAGGAACGCTTCTTTCACCTGTCGATGTCTGCTCTGTGTGTGCATGTGTGTGTGGAGCGTACAGACGCGGCACAACATGTCTAACTTTATGTCAGCAACATGCATGTTAATTAAACAGGTAGTAATATTATTAGTCATGTTCATATATATTGCACGATAAATCGATATAGTAATTATCGTGACAGGCCTAACTACCAGGAACATTTAGTTATGGTTAGGTGTCTTGCTCAGGGACACCTCGACACTTAGCCAGTAAGCAGCTGGATTCCAACTAGTAACTTTTCCATCGCCTGCCACCGCACCATATTCACTATGCCCACTCTGCAACTGCCACCCCTCCTCCGATGCACCTACTGTACACCTTTTGGAGACAAGAGGTTGGATGTGTGCAACATCCTTGTGTTGTAAATACTTACTGTCTGATTAGTGAACTCTGACTGTCATTCTTGCGAAATTCTACAAAGTTGCCTAATTAAACATTGTTTTGAATTAACTTGATTTATGATTGATTTATGTGTGCAAATTAGATTAAACTGACTTTGAATCAAGCTAGCAACGTGGTTTATGTTACCAAGGGTCTAACAGCAGCAAATGCTTCCAGTTTTACAGTAAGTCAGTACTTCCTGTAAAACTGAAAGCATTTGCTGCTGTCCGACCTTTGCTATCCTAAACCACATTGCCATCGATATCATCGTTACCAGAAGCTTCAGTTTGCTCCTACGGGTCAGACTGAAGCAGTTCCATGTGTGGAGGCAGGTCCAACATGTCTCCCTACTGTTCACACACTGTGTTTAGATTGGTTTAGCTAGGCTATGTACACACTAAGACAGATGTGTGCACATATACACAGACAAATGCATGAAAGGAGTAACACACACACGCACACACACATACACACACAGCATATATAAATGTTGTACTGTATTGTGTACAAATATTGCAACAATACAGATAGCTTCATTTTGGGCTTGAGGTGTTCAGTCCAAGACAGAATTGCTGCTACGGAAACTTCTGCTGCAGGAAAACAGTACAGTATAGGCCCAGGAGCATGTAGGACAGCAACATCACGCACACGATTCTAAACATTCCAAGAGGGAAATATATGCACATCACTTCTCATGGTGATGTACAGATAGCAGATGTGAGGAGACATTCGCTGTATTAGCTTGCAGTCGCAGACTCCACCTTTTATAAACGAGCATTCCACTGCCCATATCTGGTGTTGACAAGGTCTTCAGAATGACCCTAATTACAAATGGCAGCGTGGGCAAGCCCCCAAGAACAGTTCTACTATAGCACTAGAAACTATAAAAGTAGCAAAATCATGTAATCGGGACCAATAATAGAAGAAGCATGTTCTTTCGGGTGGTATTAATAACAATAGGAGTTGAGGACAAAATAAGGAGGAGAAGAAGCAAAAATTAGATTGGAGGAAAAACAGAAGAGGAAAAAGTGAAAACGACAGTGGGAGTAGAAAGGCCTGATTTAGGATTTACTGGGAGGCTTCCCTTGTGATGATTGTAACCCTGGGTGACTACAACCGTGGTTTGTAAACTATGGAGTCCGTTTCTAACGGGATGTTAGCATGAAAGGTAAACACTAGGCGTGACATTGACGGAAACAACCACTGCCATTAAAGGCCTATTCACTTTGATTAGAAGAGGCAACCTGCCTGATAAATACGGCGCCTGGCAAACACTTCATGTAGGCAAGTACTTACAGTAGGCATTTAGCTATATACATGTATCGATAGGTTTACTTTGAAGCAAGCGTGTACACCAGGGTGTTTGTTTTCAGATCCCATGGTAGAAAGCAACACTTTGTGTGTGAAACGATTTTTGTCTTTTATGTTTTACGTTTCTTAATTTTGTGTTTGCATTCATAAGAATGTTTTTCTACATTCCTGAACGGTGTAATATTCTTGCAGAATATCACCAATGAAATAGCATATTACAGTAATGTGGCAATATAACCTGGATGTCTTGCACTCCACTCAACATTTCCCATGTTGAAAGACTTCAACACCAAGGCTGACTTTTCACTTCTGTCCCTGGTGTATACAATGACGTTTAGAGGTCCCATGGCAACTGAATTTGTTTTGTTGTTTGGTTTACGTGTTTTGGGTGAATGTAGGACTTTTGCTTCCATAGAGTATATCCAGATATTGCTAATTTATTTGGGTAATTTTAGAGATTGAGTATTATTAGTTTTAATAAAGAGTCCCGCTGTCAATGGGAGAGTTTGTCTAAATAAACATTCACCCTGCATATATTTTAATTAAATTTGGATTGAAATCACCATACCAAATCCCTGTGTACAGTTTCTGCTTAAGGGCATACTGTACATCACGTATAGACGAAAGAAAATCAAAGTGATAGAAAGAAAGTGAAAATTCTGACTTTAGGTGGCCTGGTTCATTTAGAGTTGATCTGCATCATATACTTGATTTTTGTCATAGAGGATATGCAAATCATCCTCATCTACACCAACTCTGAAATGTCCAATTTCCAGAATCCTGATTGGAATAACAAGTAAATGTCCACATTGCTGTATCCACGTCACAAAAAGAAAAGCAAACATCTAATTTGGATAGACCCATGTGGCCAGAGCTAAGATGTTAAGAGCTTGCAAACCAGAGTCCAAGGCAAAACACTTTATCCAACATGGCAAACTTATGTTGTTCAAAGCACAATGTCAAGAAATAATTGGCTTTAGCTTTTTCTTAACCACTTATGACTGTTACATTATACAGGCGCTCAAGAAAATGCTGTGTACCTTATCTTTTGGGACTCTTTCTTAATCACGGAGCACATATCTTGTAGACAAAACACTGTCAAAATCCTTCATTTTGAAGTATTCTCTGGCTATACTTAGCTTGATATTTCTGGTCAGCGTTAGTCCATTAGTTCAGATGAAAGCAAAAGATAAAGGTCTTAAATGTGGAATTAGAGCCTTAAATTGACTTACATTATTTTAATGAATGTAAAATTCAAATTATATCTAAGAGTTGTATATGTATGCAGTAATTTTGTGTTCTAATTTTATTATTTAAAAACATTTTAATGCTTGACCAAAATAAATAAATACTTTTTTTATAATATGAAGTAGAATAGAAGTACCATATTAGTCATTTTGATAATGCAACAAGCATTTTCTACATTCGTCTTCCAATTTGCATATTTCCTTCATTGTAATTAACACTTTGTTTAAATTCCTCATTGCAACAGAAATGACTAAATGTGGCCTAAAATATTCAGAATTCTAGATTAGATATTATGCTAGTTTTATCCATGCAAATACATATTGTGATTAAATGTAATATAATAAGCAATACAAAAATAGTGTGCTTCTGACATGCTAAGCGATTTGAGGCACCAAGATGTAGTTGGTTGGTTAGGTTCAAGTCGTGTAAACAACCCCCATTATGGCTTTGGGAACACTCAGCCCAAACATAATGATTTGAAATCAACACAACCGTATGTTGACAGAATGACAAAAAGAGAGAAAGAAAGTGGAGAAGAGGAATGAGTGAGGGAACAGTGAATCCTGGCATATATTGGCTTTTTAGGGATGGCAGTCCGCCTCTATGCCTGAGCGAAGCCAAGGAATCAACAGCATTCAGGAAGGGTAACAGTGATGATGCAGGCAAGACTCAACCCCAGACCACCCACTTCACTGAAAACACTATTGATCAATCCTTCATTTCAAAGTATTCCCAATGCTGCCGTTTCCTCAGAAACATCAATGTATTTCATTTTAGTTACTGTAAACAACAAGTATAAATATGACATTTCAGTTGAATGTAAAGTTGTTTAGGCAATACGGTAACCTAACCAAGTTAAGTTGAACATATGTTCTTTTATTTTAAGCATCACAATCTATTTTATTTGTGTGTGAATGAGCAAATACAATATTTGTTCCAATCTCTGCTCCAACCTCTGCTATGCTTTTTTAGGTTTCTTTTTCTTTCTCTCTATTTTATTAATTATGAGGGCTAAAAAAAATGTAATTGAGGAAAGCCCTGGATGTCGGCCAACAGGTCAAAGGTTGTGGGGGTCAACCGTGAGTTCAGACTGAGCTGTAACTCACCAAGTCTTGACAGCGTCCGTCTCAAAACTGTTTCCAAGGTGACAACAAATGAAGAAGTGATGTGAAGGTGTGTCAGTCAGGGGCTGCTTGTTTTCTTAACGGCCAGGCTAAACTGTGGAGTCCATTATAGTGTGCATTTGTAGGCCTACTAACTAATTATTTGGGGATTTTTATAAATGCCAAATTCTGAATTCTGACATATTCAGATTTTGGAATATTCACATATCTCTGAATAATATTCTGAGATCTAATACAAGAGATCCAACACAAAGGGTCATTAAACTGTGTATGATGAAGTATAAACGATTGCACTGCAGACTGCTATATAAATAAAGATTATTATTATTATAATAATTAATTATTCAATATTTGTAACGGTCTGGGCCGGGCCGCCGATGGGCAGCTCACCCCCTCCCACCATTACCGGGGCCTGCGTGCTCCCGCCCTCGGTTCCCTGACGTGCACTTCCCCGACGTGCACTTCCCCAGCGCTCCTTGTCTCACGGGTGTTTGCACTGATTGTGTATTGTTTGCACCTGGGGGTTTTGCGTTGGTATTTAGGATGGGGTTTCTGTTTTTTCTCTGTCTGTTATTGTTTCATGTATGGTGTGCGTTTGTGTGTTGGATCATTAAAGATTATTGTTTACTCCAAATCCTGCGCTTGGTTCCTGCTCTGCCCGCTCCCACCGTTACAATATTGCTTTTGCTTTATTGATACATTAAATGTATGCGAGTAATTAGAAATGTTTGTGTATCATCAGATGAGTATTAATGCAAATAAAAAACTGTATATAACTATTAAAAATAAATGATATACTGTATGTCATATACAGAAATTATATAAAGGCCAAATTAGTCTGCAAAAACAACGTCCACACAAAATCCCACATGCTGTAAGTAGTTTGTGGTTGCATGTATAACAGGACCATAGACACAGTGTGTCGCAGGCATTAGAACGACACACGTGGTCAGAACAGGTGTTTGCTGTCTTCAAGCACAGTGACAGTTCACAGCACAACACCTCCTGCAGTCTTGCTCTGCTAGTGAATTATACACTGAGGGGTTTCAGCGAAGCCTGTCACATTCCCTCTTCGCAGTCAGCTGGCTGATAAGAAGGCGTTCGTGTGTAGCAACTGACACAGGCCCATGAAGTGGCTTGTGGCTCTGCTGCATAGTGCTGATTTGGGTTGTTATATATCACCCCCCCCCCCCCTGCTCCCTGTCCATTAACGTAGTTAGAAATGGCCCTACAGGCTTGAAGGAGACATCCCAGAGCACAAAGCCTCCCTCAAACCAACATGGGACTCCTGTCCTCCTTACGCACACACGCACGCACGTGCACACACACACACACACGCACACACACACAGTGAGAGATACGCAGGGGATAAGCGTTTTATATAGTCCAGGCCCACCATTTAGCTACTCTCACAGTCTTAGTTCAAGGCCCACTTTTGGGATGGCAGTTAACTGCAAATGGGAAATGTCATGAAAAGTGTAAACATTACTGTAGTAGTAATCTGTTACAATGACAGTCGGTGGTCTCATCTTCAGAGATTTGCCTGGTCCTAGCAGCCATGAAGTGGCATGTTTGACCATTTCAAGTTGTAAGCTTGTATCCTACAAGCGTTCCTGATGAGGCTCTGATGATGGATGTCATACCTCTTTAACGTTTTGCTCATTGATAATACGAATGCCCAATATGGATCCTCCCTTCATGTAAACACTTGTCCTCAATGACAAACAGTCGTTCTGCTCACTGTTACAGGCCTTCTGCCACACAGCCTATTTGTTATCTCCTAGACTGCCCCAAAGCAGACTGTGTTGTAATTCACGAGCCTGCACTCAAAGTGTCTTTACGGATGAGCCTCTGCATGCATCGGTGCTCTCATTCACACGGTTCACTTAGCACAGTTGGGCTTGTGGGCTGTCAGGTATAGGGTCATTATAGCCCACTCACAGGCTGTCTGCACGAAAGCCCTACTTTGCCAAGCACAGCACCTTAAAACATTTATGCCGCGCTGTCAAGTAGCAGTTAGGGAAACATAAAGTTTCTGCTTTATGTGACTCTCGCTTAGCAAACAGTGATTATGTAGGTCTACTTTAACCAGAGGGAACATTTAGTCAATTTAAAAGCGGTGTTATTGCAGCTTCTGGAATGTCCCTTACCTCTGAAACTCTTTTATAACTTTTATTTTCTCGGGAAGTGATGTTAAATCTTAATTCTGTTCTATTGTTAAAGGATCTTGTTTTGATAAGAGATGGACATTACTATTTAAAGGAAAGTTAAAAAGAACCATACATTTACAATGAAATGAATGTGATAAATGTTCACGGGATACAAATAGGTTGGATTTGTGAAAATATTTGTATTTTAGGAACACTGAATGACAAAGAGAGCTGGTTCCTTATTTAGATTTGAGTCTGTCTTTTTAGGTAAACTGTATACTGTTTATTCTACTTTGTCATTTCTAATTATGTGCTACAAAGATCCAGCTCATTATACACCATAGTTCAGGGAATCCTCCACCAAATACGGAATGTCTATCAGGCAATATTACCAGTTCACTAGCTCAGTTCACTGGTCACTGATATTTGACATGAAATAATCAATACATAATTGAATTGGTTACAGTAATTTGTTCCAGTCTGAGGTTTCAGTTGAGCAGGCTGGTTGTAACACTGTAGGTCTTAGGTCAGGATAAACCTTTCAAGAAAAAAGCATTTCAAGAGACATGCACATCATCCACTCAAATTCCTCTTCGTTTTCATTCTAATGTTGACAAACACTTGCTTTAGCTGCCCGCCATACTTTCTCTTGGTACTCAGTACTACTCACTGTCTAGAAATCCACGGCGGTTAGTTTAGAAGCTATCCAAATAACCTGACACCCACGTTCTCCATTTTTACTGTTTCCCAAGTGGTGCTTTTATATGATTGGGCGTGTTTGTGTGATCTTGGCTCTCCTGGGTACTTTCCATTTATGAGCCCCACCAGACCCAGCAATGAGTCAACGATATTCACCGGAGAGACGAGCCTTGAGGCAAGCTCTGGGGCTTACGTTTATGCCAGCCGTCTGTCACATCGCAACTCTTTCTTCCTATGTGACTTATGGTGTGTAATGTGTACTGTCTACAGGGCCCACGTAAGCTTTGCGTGCTAAACTCGCAGTGAAACACTAGAGTGAAGTGATTGTTGGACATTCTGTTGCTAAGGCAGTCTCCGATGCAGAAATCACATATCTAGAGGTTCGGCTTGATCATCAACTGATGTTTATGTTTTAAGATATATGTTTTAATCCCCTAAACCATCATCTGAAGACAGAAAAACATTTCCAAACAATCTCTGGTTCATTAACAGACGGTGTAATTCATCATTGTCTCAGTTGTGTTGATGCCATACTCATTGTTTTCTTTCAAAGTTTTGGGGGGTTGACCATTGGAGGTTTTGAGGAAAGTGACACTTATATCACCCTGATGTAGTTCGGGAAGCTGTATTATATCTGAAATTGAGCCTGAGAAAATGTTAAGTTTCTCTTTAATATCTATGCCAGGAGAGGATATTACATTGAAAAGTTAATTCCACTTGGCAGGCGCTTGCTAATGGTTGAGAGTTGGCTGTTAGATTTGGATAGAAAATAGGTCCAAATGTATTTTATTGTCTCTGCGATCATGGGCTGATTGAAAGGTTGATATCAATCTTCTTTTTTTGTGGTAGTTTCTTTTCTCAGTTCCATATTTTAAAACCATTATACTTTATCCACACTTGATTGATTTGATTACATGATTTAACTCTTTATGTTAGATTAGAACATTTTGGCTTGTTTTATATCTTTGATAATTTAAGACGCCAAAAACTGTAACCTAAGTAGGATTCAATAATATCTCTATTTGTGCTTGTTGTGAAGGGGCTTTGGCTTTGCCAAGCAATTATTTAACTATAGTAGGCTGTTTTGTGGTGCCAAAAAAATCTGCAATTAGTTACCATGGTTGCAAACATTTTATTTTGCATGCATTCATATACACACTAGTACGCTGTTCAGACAATGCAATAGAATCAGAGCTAGTGGAATATTCCTGAGTGTGTGCATGTCTGTGTGGGTGTGTGACCTACACTTTTGCCCCCCTAAAGTATATCTTCACTGGAGCTTGAGGTCTGCCTCCTTCGAACAGTCATAGCGCAAGCTAGCTCCCATAGGAATGCATGTCAACACTGAGTGTACTGCTGGGGGAGGCTGTAACCGGACGTGAGTCCTCACGCGATAATGAGAACAATCTGTAGCTTCACACGGAGAATCAGAGAGAGAAAGGCACTGTCACCAATCACACACCAGTTAACACAGTGAGGGGTATTTTGAGTGCACAATGGGGAAATATTCAAGTTGTAACTAAGATTGTTAGTATGTCTGGCAAATACACAATTTAAAGCTACAATGTGGAACTTTTTCATAAATGTAGGTTTTGCTGCAAATGGTTGGTGGGTAATTAATAATCCCAATTCATTAATGTTTTGGTTTGCAGTTAAAGCAGGTTAGCACCAGCACCTGTTGGATCACCAGACAAAAAGCTGCCCATACACTGGTATTGAATTGATCACTTATCAATTATGCTACTGTCACCAGTATGATCCAAATTGGAATGTCTAGCTGTCAGCTTGGTTTGAACCTTTTAAAACTGATAGGCCTGTCACCACCTCCTCCCACCAGGTCATTTCAGGCTTGACAGATAGAGATGAAAGACTTGTTTCATGATAAACCAATGTGAGTAACTGTGAAACTCTGCCCCATCACTCAGTCACCTTCAGTATAGCTAACTACGTACATCTGGTTCCACCTATAATCCTTACGCTCATTACTTGGGTGGCTCTCAAACAATGAAAACAAATTGCTTTATGCTTGCATTTATCTCTGGAGAAAAATCAGGGTAATTTCAGTAATCGACGACGTCGAAATGCAGAATTTGTGGGATGGGCATGTATTTTCTACATTGTTTACATTGTACACTTTGGTATGCAGCGATTGAGGAAAATGATATCGATCTAGCCACCGTGCGTTTGAGTGCAGAAGAAGGCGTTGCGTACAATATGTGTGATGTGTGTAAAAAAAAAAAAAAAACTGTACCTTTTTAAAAACATCAATTTCTTTGTGTTCTCTTTTTTTTCTGCCATTCTTTGAGACAGATTGAGAACTACATCAAAGAGAGTATGAAGGCAGAGATGGCTCAGATACAGCAGAGCGCTGTCCACAACCATACAGCAGCAATGTTAGAGATGGGCACCAACCTCTTGTCTCAGACAGCCGAACAGACCCGCAAACTGACAGATGTCGAGACACAGGTATGCACCTTGCATGGTCTGTAGAAAGTGTCCCAATATCTACAGTATATTATATTACTAGCTGTATAAAGTGATATTTTTGTTTTTGTTTTTTTGTTACAGGTTCTAAATCAAACATCCAGGCTTGAAATCCAACTTCTGGAAAATTCCCTGTCCACCAACAAGTTGGAGAAGCAGTTTCTGGTCCAGACCAATGAGATTAGCAAGCTATATGACAAGAACGGGTAGGAGCACGACACCAATCTAAGTAGCATTAGCTAGCATCAACACTGCATGATTGGATGAAGATTGACCAGAGGAAATAATAATAAGTGCTGCGCACACATGTTTAGAAATAAGGTTCTCAGACTTTTTTAACCGAGCTGCACCAAAACAAGCCTAACACCTAAAAGCAGATGCATAGGCTATAAACATCAACAAGGTTTTGTTAAATATTATCACAGATATGAATTTATTTAAAACAAACTTTTAATAAAGTGTATTTTTTATTTATTTATTTAACCTTTATTTAACCAGATATGCCGATTGAGAACAAATTCTCATTTGCAACGGCGACCTGGCCAAGACAAAGCATAAATGTGCAGGACAACATATAGTTACACATGGAATACACACAATACAAAAATAAAAATGCAGTAGTCTGTTTTTTTTAAGAATACAAACGCAGTACATAGTCTATATACTGTACATTGTGCAAAGTGAATACTATTAAACATAAGTCAGTAGGGGGATACCACTAGAACATGGTATAGTGCAAAGGAGCAGAGACAATTGTGCAATGATGTGGTAGAGTTAACACGTGCATTGATCAGTCAGTGTCTCAGACAGAAGTTGTTTGAAAGCTGTGAGGGGAATGAGGGTCTCTAGTTTCAGAGTTTTTTGCAGTACGTTCCAATCGTTGGCAGCTGAAAACTGAAAGGAGTGGCCGCTGAAGGAGGTGTGAGCTTTTGGGGTGACTAGAGAGATGTACCTGCTTGAGCGCAGGCTACGGGTAGGCAGAGCAATGGTGACCAGTGAGCTTAAGTATGGCGGCACTTTGCCCAGCAAACACTTGTAAATGAGCTGATACCAGTGAGATAGGCGCCGAGTATGTAGCGAGGGCCAGCCAACTAAAGCATACAGGTCGCAGTGGTGGGTATTGTATGGGGCTCCGGTAGCAAAACGGATGGCACTATGGTAGACCACATCCAGTTTCTTCAGAAGAGGGTTTGAGGCAGTTCTATATATGGCGTCACTGAAGTCTAGGATTGGTATGATGGTCATTTTCACTAGAGCGAGTTTGGCCACACGCGTGAAGGAAGCCCTGTTACGGAAGAGGAAGCCAACTCTAGACTTAGTTGTAGAGTAGTCAACCAGTACTTGACGCTTCACATCAACTCCAGATTCGAATCGAAGCATGCATATATGATTAGCGTGGTTGTTGCAGGTAAGGGAGCTCTAAACCTCATCTCCAGCCTCAGG
>JAODTR010071789.1:0-15673 GCA_025399935.1 Amblyopsis rosae | reverse complement strand
AGTAGCTCTGCAGATGATCCCAGAGCCCCCCCCCCCCCACACACACACACACATAAACATACACTGTATGTTAACCACTAACATATAAACCACTATAAGGTGGTTTGCTGCCTGATAGAGGAGAAATATTTTTTTAAATAAATAAACAAAATAACAGAAAAAAAGCTGTTTTTATTTGGTAGTGGATCAGAGTATGTTATTTGTTGTGGCTTCAAAGGGACTCTATCCCTGTTTTTTACAGAGCTATTTCTCACACCAAAACACGCTTTGCAGAAATCAGCGCAGATTAGAGTGGCTTTCCATAGAGCAACTTCAAAGTCGCCTTGTGGAATAGAGAGGGAAAAAAGCATACCGTATAATAAATGAAAATACATAAGTGTGAGTTGCTACTACAAGTCACCAGGAAGAGAGTATAGTTAGTACGCACTCCTGCGATCCTGCGCTGTGAAACGCTCGCTAATGTAAACCTGCGGAGGCTCGTTTGCCTGCTGCTGCTCCGTGAGTTATCGCTAACGCTAACGCTCCGTGGCGTCTCGTGTTTCAGACGCTGTCGTTGAGCACCTTTAAAGGCGGTCAGCGATTGTGTGATGACCCTATTGGCTGGGTGCGTTTAGGCCTGAATTAACTCACTGAAGCGCGCCTGGGTCTTTCCAGGAGTCTGTATAAGATTGTGACTGGGATCACACTGACCCCCCTGCCTCCAAAACCACTGGTTGGTTTCTCATTTGTTTAGTTAGCATGCGCCGTCCACCACATACCGTATATTCAGCCAAATGCACCTACACACGTTCACACTTTGTTTTATTCTCTAGATTAACTTGGAGCGTTGTGTTCTATTGAGTTAACAGCCTTGGAGCAAATAAACAAACACACTTTTAGTCAACCAATACACTTTTATTCAACACCACAATCCGCTAGCTGCCCGCTCTGTGTGCTGCTGAAAACAATGATCTGGTGTTTCTACACAGCCCTGGCTGTGTAAATGGAAACACAACGCTATCCCAGCCTTGTCAATGTGTGTCCAGTGTGGGGGGCGGGGCTTCTGAGGGAGCATCCTATGGCGTTGAAGGAGAGATGTTCTCGACTCCGCCTTTATCCCACCTGTGCTTGTCAGCCAATCACAGCATCTCATCACCCCCCCACCCACTTTCCCCCCCCGGCAGCACAGAGACACAGGATGGAGCTCAGCTCAAGGTGTCGCAGAGTTTCCATGGCGATTATCACTGTGCGTGGGCAGACTGTGTGTGTGTGTGTGCACTACGTGTGTGTGTGTGTGCGCGCGCGCACTACTTGTGTTTGTATTGTGTGTGTGTGTGTGTGCGTGCATGCTTGTGTACTGTGTGTACTGTTTGTGTGTGTGTGTGTGTGTGTGTGTGTGTGTGTGCGTGCATGCTTGTGTACTGTGTGTACTGTGTGTGTGTGTGTGTGTGTGTGTCAGCTGTCTTAATGAAGCAGAACTGCAGCCTTGGGCTCCACAATGTGTCGTCTGTTATCTCAGTCTGCCCCCAGCGGTGCAGCGCCCCAAAGTGGAGCTCTGGGATCGGTGGCTTTAAATATACGTATGTGTCATTTGAACAGAATGAATCAGTGAAACTGATTGTTGCCGCTGATCCCGTGGTGAGAGACACAATTGTCTAAGGCTCCCTGTGTTAGTCATGATGCCATTCTGCATTAAATTATTCCATAATTCATATCATTAGTAATTGTCCTGCCCGCAGCTACAAATATGAATCTGCATGACTGTAGTAATATTGTAGAAATGAGCTGGTGATTCTTCTCACAGTACCATTTCTCAAAGGCATCTAACTTAACTTTAACAGGAATGGAATAAAATGTCTGTGCGTGTATTCCAAACCCGAACAAGTCCCTGATAATACGACTCTTCTGGGTGCGTATGTACTCCTGCCTTTGTTGTGCAGACGCGGACACATTCTGTCTGATTACATTTCAATCAGCGGAAAGTGTAAAATGTAAGTTTCTTCAAAGAGACTGCGGGAAACGTTTAGTCTTTGAACTTTGACAGCTGACAGAAGAATAACACCAACACGCATTTATGCATGAGAGGAGCAGTGCTTGAACAACAGGATACACAATGCTAAAGCTAGTGCTTCGCTTCTGGTGGAACACAGGGTCACAGACGCTGTTATTAGTGCGTACGAAGCAAGTGAACACATCCTACAAAACACAGGTCGGACTGGGTGTCACAAAGTTGTTTTGCCTTTCTTTTAAGCACCTGCCCTTTTAAAATAGTTTCACTGGACGGCTCCCCAGATGAACATGTAACAGATCCTACATCTGGCCTGTGAGGTTAGGGTGGTATTTGCTTACAATCGCTGACTCTTGCTTTAAGCGTTGCATGATCTCACCGCAGCTCTCGGAAGCCATTGGAGGAAGTGGTGAGGAGGAGTGAAATGGGAAAGAGATGGGAGAGAAGCATAATGAAGTGCTCACTGATAAGTTGAGTGTCCACCTCCCACCCCCCACTCCCGACCACCACCATCCCCGCTCCACGCTCACCGCCACAGGGCTTGGCCCACACTGCCTGCAGGGCATCCTCCACTCCATACACCCTCGATCACCTACACACATATGCACACACACATACACACGTGTACACACAAACACGTATGTGCACGCACACACACACACACACACCCATGTCATATTCATCCCATGCATTATGGACAATGGCTCCAAGATGAAACGGTGGTCAGAAGAGGTCTGAACGTGTTGGTATTCAGACAGCTCTTTTCTCCACAAAATAACTCCCGGCCAGCTCCCACAATGCACCTGTGGGAGTTCACCTTGAGTCAGACACTGACGTGAAGATGATGATAGATTTTCCATCATGACAAACTATTATTATAAAATAACTTTCGTCCTCTAAACATGAGCTATGCAAACATACCAAACATTTATTTTCACTGCACACAAGGAACTTCTGGCCAAGCTAGCAAACCATTCATATTAATATAATCTATAACCAATGAACTAAAATGTACATATTATACTGTAAAACATCAAAGTCAAAGTTTTGACCCACTAACGCCGGGATTCCACCGCGCACGTGTGCGCAGCGCTCCGACTCTGACGCAGGTTTGCGCCGTCCACCTCGAGCATTTCAAAAGCATAGCGCTGCGAGGCAGTTGTATTGGTGAGATCAACACAAACTACATTGGTTGTCTGACACTGAAATACTTTCACTGACTTCCACTCTCAAAGACTACTGCAATTATATTCCACACCATGGACCTTTCTGGAATTGTTGTGTCATAAAACTGTTTATATTGTGTTTGTATTTGAGGAGGTCTTGTTGGCTGCGGCTTCTGTCAAAAATAGACATGGCGCCTATCTTTAGCGAAGCAGAGCGGAGAGCCGCTTCTGGGACGCTTCCAACATGCCCCGCGTTGCGTGTGGTGGAAGTGGAAGCATTGACTAGAGGGGTTTTTGGATCAGCTCCGGAAGCCACGTCGGAGCCGAAACACGTCGCACATCGCACATGCGTCGCACACGCGTCAGCACACGTGTCGGACAAGCGCCGTGGAATTACATACGCGTAACCTTTTAAAATGTTTAATAACCTTTCTTGTATTGAACCGCCCTTCATATATCCCTACACATTAACAGACTTGCTTGAAATGAACACAATCAGCTAATTACACATCTGTTTACATCTTGATGGAACGCTTCCCTTCTGTCGCACGCACAGCGTCACGCGCAGCACAGTGCACTCTGACAAACACACGCATCACCACACCGCCTTTCGGTGTTTACTCCTAGCCGCGCCCAACCATCCTGATCTCACCAGCTTCAGTTTGACCTTGAATCAGCCTGGAGACCTTTGTTGTGTTTCAGGTCGGTATACATAGCGTGTGGCCAGTCAGCGTCGTGGTTTAGCTACGGCCGTGGTTTAGGTGTGACGTAGAGACGACATATAAACAACTCAAAATCGACAACTACATACATAGTTCGGTGTCATCCACTACGTCGTAGTAGTATATGATGCAATACAGCATCAGGTTTATTAGAATGTAAGAGGCTTTTCTCACTGGAATACATATTTCCACTCTCCTCCCGACTTTGAGTGGATTTAACAACAGCCTCTGCTGGTTCACAGGTTCGTCCAACCACCTGCCGAGCATTTTTTGAAAGCGCCTGCCATTTTAAAACAGTTTCAATGGACGGCACCGCAGATGGACGTGTCAGGCAGACACATATCTGGTGTGTCAGGTTAGTTTCCTCCACGGAAGATAAAAAGATGATGAACATGTATAATAAAACATGACTCTAGCTTGCTGTTATAAGCGGTGGCACCCAGCAAGATGAGAAAACCCATGGGAACATTATTTACACATAAAGCACAGTGCTGTGTGGGAGGTGCCCAGTTTGACTTTGCCCCGTCTGGACAGGCTGCATGTCCACCAGTGTGACCAATCAGCACCGTCCTGGCAGCTAGGGGCGGGGCTTAGGTGTGACGTTAGCCTGCTTCATCCAATCAAATGATTAAGCCCCTCCTCCTTTAGAACTGGGTCATTTTAGGAGATGTTTTCAGTAGCTACAAATGTTTGTGAAGCCTACGTGCGCGGGTGTGTCTGTGTGTGTGCACATGCACACTTTATATTTCATGTTTAAACGTGCACTAGAAACAGATATAAGCTTAATGAGACGTTGCAAGTGCTGTACAAAGACAAACCTGCACATTTGGTTTTGAACTCCTGGGCTGGCCCTAGACCCTCCCTGGACAACACCAGTGTCTTGGCCGGCTGCACACTTCAGTACATTCGGGGCCATCATGGTTTTTCTTTATCTATGTTTGATATGTAAATTATATTTATTCACAGGATCTGAATCCATTCACGCAGAAGCACACTGCCGCCTGTCAATCTGACTTTCCTGGAGCCAGTTGGAGCGGGGGGGAGCATATTAAAAAGGTCATTTTATTTGCCATTCAAGCCACTTTTACTGAAATGAGAATCTATTTATTTCTCACTGCCAGGGTCCTTGGAAGAGAGAGAGAGAGAGAGAGAGAGAGAGAGAGAGAGAGAGAGAGAGAGAGAGAGAGAATTTATAATCACATTATTTTGTTGGAAACAGAATCAAGACTGAAATATCTGCATAAAAAAAAATCTACAAGAAACATTTAAACTCTCCACAGTGGAGTTCTTGGGTGTTGTTCATGTTGTGCCAGTAAAACAAACATCATTAAATGTAATATTCATAAGTTCCTGGAGACCCAAATGGCACATTTAAACCAGTGTCTATGGAGATTCGCCGCTCGTCAGCGACCATGCAGAGTGAGAATCAAACGCACCCCCACCGACCCTGTCCACCCCCTGCACATTAAAGATAATCATAATTTCCTCTTTGTTCTGCAGGGTTCTGATAGTGCTAGTGTATGTCTGGCTCTTTATTAAGCATCTTTCTCAACAGCTCTCAAAACTCACGTTGTGGGCATGACATGATAATTGGCAAGCGAACACTCAGAAGCACACGATGAAGATCGCTTTCATTATTATTATTTTTTTCATAACTCGCCATATCTCACTCGCCTTTTCAGACCCGGCCGATCGCACGGGACAAAAGCAACGCCCAACAGAGAGCAAACGTCTTCCTTCTTCCCGTGCTACAGCCCAACCATGCAGCCAACCCCCCTCCACGTGTGTCCACAGCACACGTCACCACAGAGCCAGATTTACTAGTCTGGGACACAGCGCTGGCTAACTGCGTCAAGAGAGCTACAGTATTTTGATTGACATGCATAATGACGTAACTCAATGACAGTCTGATGTTAAACTTATACAGTGGAATTTGTTGAGAAACTTACCAACACGACTCTGGCTGTTTTCAGGTATTGTTCTGTTAAATAAGTAGATTACAGTTACTGCTTAAAATACATTTAGAAACTGAAATAAGTAAATAAAGGACATCGGAATTACAGATACAGACCTCTTGAGTGACAATGCTAAAAGCCAATGAATGACTTCCTCACTTCTGGAAAGTCAGTCGAGCTTACAAGGGGTCTATGTATCAGACGTTCAGCACATTGTCTTATGTGACATAGTGCTGATGAAGAGGCTGAGACTAGAGATGGTCTCTTATGTGATGTAGTGCTGATGAAGAGGCTGAGACTAGAGACGGTCTCTTATGTGACGTGCTGATGAAGAGGCTGAGACTAGAGACGGTCTCCTTGGTAACGTAGTGCTGGTGAAGAGGCTGAGACTAGAGACGGTCTCTTATGTGACGTGCTGATGAAGAGGCTGAGACTAGAGACGGTCTCCTAGGTAACGTAGTGCTGGTGAAGAGGCTAGCGTTAGCTTTGGAACAATGCAGAGTGTTCTGGTCACATAGAAGCCTGCCTTGTGCTGGACGCTGGACCTGATCAACGGTTCCACCTCCGTCTTTAAGCCTTCTTCACAGTCCCAGTCACCTGCCACAGTGTGTGAGCGAGCTGAGACACTTCCCTCCATCTGGACCCTGTCTCGAGTGCCTGCCTTACTTCTTGTCCCTCAGACTTGAATTCCTGTCCCTCAGGCAGATGACTTCCTGTCCCTCAGGCAGATGACTTCCTGTCCCTCAGACCTGACTTCCTGTCCCTCAGACCTGACTTCCTGTGCTCAGGCGGCACAGAACGCAGAGACCCAGTGGATGCCAGTCTTGTCCTCTGGTTGGCGCTGCCCTCTATTGTGACTGAGGAGGGCATTGTGGAAGCTGATGAAGTGCCTGTCATTGTCACAGGCCTGACAGCCACTTGTCTTTATAACCCCCCCTCCTGCCTCCACCGCCATGGTGGTTACCTCTGAGTGAACCTGGCAGCAAAAACCAATTTGTCACAAACTCATCTGCATGCAGGACGTCTGAGGAGATTGACAGCTATACCCCCGCTGTCCAGGGACATGGATGGGTGTGTGTGTGTGTGTGTGTGTGTGTGAGGGGGTACAATCCTCTTCTTTTAGGAGACAGTATTGCAACACAAATAAGAAGAAATGACTCCCTTGAGAAGACCGCCATGCTTGGAGAAGGATGGAAGGCAAAAACAGACCAGGACGCCCAAGAATGAGACGGCTCGATTCCATCATCAGCCTCCAAGTATTGAAGCACGTTGTTACGGAGATCAATTATCCATCCAATCACTACGTCGGACTAGCCTGAATGGATAGTACAATTGCAAATGTAATTTTATTTGTCTGTGTGGTTGTATTGTTTGTTCTAGTTTTCTTTGTGTTTATTTTTTATTTGTATTTTTATTGTGAAGCACATTATTAAGTTTGCATCAGCGTAAAACAAATTTACTTAATTAATAAACTTGACTGATAGTTAGCATGGAAATGAGACTAGTTGTGTAACAACCACATTATTGTTTCACAGTCTCTCTCTCTCTCTCTCTCTCTCTCTCTCTCTCTCTCTCTCTCTCTCTCACATTCTCTCCTCTCACTCACACAAACACACACACAGACCTTCACTATTACATTGAGTATTATTACGGGGTGTGCCGAGTTCACACTCCTTTCAAAGTCGTCAGATCTCTGTAGTGCACACATCACACGACATCCTGTAATTGGGTGTCTTGATGTCTTTGTGGGTTTCACAGTACATTACTTATCGTTGACAGGAGGTCACGCATTACAAGATGTTTCACACAGCGAAGTCAAACTGGAGCTTGAGAGATCCATTGTCTCATGAAACAGCACATATGTTCCTATGTATCAATAACTTGGCGCCTCACTAAGTCGAGGCACAAACGTTTCACTCCCAAGGGTTTGCACCACTGATCAATTAGAATTATTTAAGAAAAGATTCAAATGTGGCAGCAGTTCATTCATGATTGCAAAGGTAATTTATCCTTCCCTTTGTTTTCTTCTTTTCCTTGTCCCCGCACTCTCATTGGCTCTGCTGTTATAACATATAACAACAACAATAACAAACGGGATGTGCAACTTATCAGTGAGCACTTCAATATGCGTCGTAGCTAACACCTCTTTCTGCATTAGCACCCACAACCAAAGCCCCAAACATGATCACACGGGCACGCACACAACCCATTACCGGGCGCTTTATGGATCACCCCGGTTACGTAACAGCGTGCTGCAGAGCGGTGACACACGCCCAAACGGATTGGGACTGTCAGACAGGAAACGCCTGCGTGGAGGAACATGACACATCTCAGGCCCAGAGTGGATCTGCACCAGAAGATTCCCCTTCAGAGAGAGACTTGTTCCCATCAAGCAGCCGCGCTGCCGGGTGTGAAGAACAGGGAGGCTATTAGGCGTCTTGGAAGAGAGAGAGAGAGAGAGGCGCGTCTGTTGTTTGAGGATAGAGAGAGCTCACAGCGACGGAGAACTTGTCTGGGAGTTGAGTTCACAGCTGGCCGGCGGAATAGCATCCACACGAACACAAACGCACATGCAGTGTTTCATCTGAACAACAGAAGGGCATTGCCCGATGTAATGTAGGCTATACTGTCTGAACTATGTAGGCTGTCCAAATGTAATGTTAAAAACAATGTGTTGAGAAGGTGACAATTGGCAGCGGCGATCTTAACATTTCTTGGCACATAGCAGCCGTGTGAATCGATACTTTGCAGAGATACACGAAGCTTTTAAAATAAAATAAACGATATAACGTCATCTGCGCTTTACCTCTCTGGTGCATTAGTGGGGAAAAGTGCTCGCTCAGCCTTAAAAGAATACACGGATAAGAGAAGCTGCACAGCGGGGAAGAAGGTGGATGGATGGATTGGGGATGGGGGGGCGCAAGATAGCTCTTAGCAGTCGGAAAGGCCGACTGGCCGCACATATAAGTCGTTTGTCAAAGTGGTTGAGATGCGCTCGCGTGTGAGTGTGTGCTCACGTGCGCGCGCATGCGTTCTAAATGTCATTCTAGCAGACAGCTGCCGGCTACACACTCCAACACTTAGCATCAACCTGTGTGTACACCTTACCCCCCCTTTCCTCTCTCTCTTTTCTTCCTCTGTCAATCACACTTCACACTCCGTTTCTTCATCTCATCTTCTCTCTCCTTCTCCTCCTCTATATCGCTTGTTCTCTGACTCTCCCTCTTTATCCCCAGCCCCTCTCTCTCTCTCTCCTTCCCCTCTCTCTCTCTCTATCTCGCTCACTGAAGTTATCTCATGGTCTCCCTGCTCCATCTCATCTGCTCCCCCTGCAGGTCATCTGAGTTATGACATCCACTAAGGTGGGAGAGAGGTTCCATTGTGACCCTGTGAGGTGAACACAGTTTTTGTGAGTGTCCACACTAGACACGGTCACATCGACCAATCACAGGAGGCCTTGGGTTATTTGTTGCACTGCATCATTTATTATTTCCATTACAATCTGCTTGGTTTCACGTGTGTGTGTGTGTGTGTTCACAGCCAGGCATGTACACAAGTTCATTGGTGCATTAATACCAAGTAGTGCAGGTGTGAAAGATACAGCAAACATTTGTTCGACATCGCTTCATTCCATCAATATAAATGTTTTTAATACTGCAGCAGAAATAGAAATAATGAGGCTTTAAAATAGTTTGATGCTATCTGACATTCCTGTTGCCATCGCCTCACACATCTGTGCACGACATGTATCTGCTCCAATGTAAACAAATGAAAACCGATCATTTGTCTGAGAACCATATCGAATCACATCAATCATTTGCCCCGGCGTCTCCATGCTAACCTTAGTCAGCCTGCATCTCTCCCGACCAATGAGAGACAACAGAGAACACACCTATGTTCACATCCACGGGGCTCCAGGGCGACGGCAGCCTTCGCCGCCCTCCGCTCCTCAGAGGAGCGTCCTCGGGGCGCGATACGTCTCGCAGCCTGTCAGCCATTGACCTTTGTGGATCCTGCGGTTGATTTCCCAGTGTGTTGAGGAAAGGTGGGGGTGGGGGATGCAGCTCTCGAAAACAAGAAAAACAAAATCTATAAAATAGAGGAAATATTACTTAAAATAAGCAAAATATTCTGCTTATTAAGTAAAAATATCTGGTATTATAAGAACAAATATCTTGTCTACAAAGTAAATATAATTTAAAGCCTTAGTTGAAGAATTATCGTCTTAATGAATATTTCACTTTTTGCAGTGTGGGGAGTCTCGTTCAGCTGGGAAAGGCCAACTGGCTCTGTGCAAATGAGATAGCTGCGACACCACTCCTGTCCTACAGGGGGCTACATTTTTGTCTAATTATCAACAAATATCTCCTCGTTAGCTTAGTGTTCTTTGTGCTTGTAGAAGAAATAATCAGATACCTCTACAAAGTGAACACCGCTCGTATCAACAAAGCAGCACTACGCTTTGCTTCACAATGCTCTTCTATATGTGAGGCACCGCCGCGGAAGACTTCGGAGGGATATTTGGTTTGAGCTCGAAGTTAGCAAGCATTCTGGAGAATGAGCCTGCCCTTAGCGTCCTGCATTCTGGTGAATGTTTATGCAGCTATTTATGCATTTCTGCATCAGCGGCGTCAGGACACTCACATGAGCTCATTAAAATATCAGGAACAGTCCGAACCAATATTCTGTCAGAGTGTAAGCCAGGGGAGATTTTAGGATCAGACCTTAAGAGGTGCTCAGCCCCTAATGAGAATGTGATCTGTAGGCCTACATACAAAGACATCTAAATCACAAATGTCGCTGTAGACCGATCGATCGATCAATAATAAACAATAGTTAATACGTTTCTGTGTTTGCATTTTCAGTGGCGTAAATCCTGTTTAAAGATTGGTGAGGGTAATGACAACAATGACAAGCAATGACAAGCTTTTCTCTTGCGAGCAGCTCTTGTTCCCTGTTAGCACCTCTACTGCAGCAGATACATGCTAGCAATTCTAATGCAGCAGATACATGCTAGCACCTCTACTACAGCAGATACATGCTAGCAATTCTACTGCAGCAGATACATGCTAGCACTTCTACTGCAGCAGATACATGCTAGCACTTCTACTGCAGCAGATACATGCTAGCACCTCTACTGCAGCAGATACATGCTAGCACCTCTACTGCAGCAGATACATGTTAGCACCTCTACTGCAGCAGATACATGTTAGTACCTCTACTACAGCAGATACATGTTAGCACCTCTGCTGACACGTGTTACAGTAATACTTCTGCTGATACAAATTACACATTTTAACTACAGGTACATGCATGATATTTCTACTGTGGCAGACACAGAGGACTACACTATTATTCTTCCTGTAAACATGCCCTGCCTCTTTGTGATGAAGATGTATTTTAATACTCAGGTAGCGTGTCTACTATCGGAGGAAGCAGCAGCGCTTCCAGATGAATGTGCAATCTGCTGAGCGTGTGGCATAATGCGTCAGCGGTGCATTCTGGGCATGTTCTCACGCCGGTGCCTGAGCTGTCAGGCGACTATAAAGACAACAGGAGGACTTCAGCTGAAGCCCTAAAAACAGTCGCCCCAGAGAGGCTGACGTTATGAAATCAATATTTTCATGGCCGTTAGAGTGTAACTTCTCCTGGGTCTTTAGTGGGCAGGAAACCAGCGCTGCTCTCCCCCCCCCCCCCCCTCCATCCCTCTCTCTCTCTCTCCCTCCATCTCTTTAACTCTTTCTCTCTCCATCTCCCCCTCTCTCTCCCTCCCTGTCTCTCTCCATCCCTCCCTCTCTCTCTCTCTTTCGCTTTAAGAGAGTGAGAGATGCCGTTAATGTTCTGTGTTCCCTTCATCTAATTTAATCATCGTTCAGCCCAGAGGAGATTAGAGATAGATGTCTTAAGCTCCTCCCCTCACACATGCACACGCACATACACACATACACATCCATTGTGCAGATGCAAGTAAGAATGTGCATGTGTGCACAACTAGTATACTAGTTCATGGTTGGAAACGCCACCAACCTCTTCCATACACATTCTGCCTTTGAAATGCCAAGCAGGATTATTATGGCGGTGGAGGGGTCTCGTCCCAGCCCACGTGGAGCCCAATGAGTAATATTTGCACAGATTGTTATCTTTATTAAGTCTGTGGGCTTTATGAAGTTGTAAACCTGCACTCTGTTGAGCCAGGACAGCATGGAACAGCAGATAAGCTGGAAGGGGTTTTAAAGCCAGCTAACCACTAGAGCGAAGGCACAGAAACACACTTCTTCACTTCTATATATTCTAACAGGCCAGATGAAGATGCAATATCACTGGAATGCCCATTGGGAGGGGAATATAACCGTTTCCTTGGCTTGGATTGGATTTGTGCTGGCACATGGCGCTTCCTCTGTTCTTCTGGGGTCTTCTTGACTTTTGCATCCAGGTGATACATGCCCAAGGATTGATGATGCGTTGCATTGACACATCCTGACTGTGTTGAAGTAATAACCAATCATTGCAATAACAAATCATTGTTTCGTGACATTGTCTTTCTTGAATAAAGTGCTGCTTAGTTGATGCATGAAAATTAAAAAAGAAAAAGATTAGAAAAATTGTCAATCTCTTGGTGAGAAAATAAGGAAACACTGCATGGATTTCAAACTGGGATTCCTTCCAATGCACTCCCTTTTACAAGAATATATTATCCTTAGACTATGACATTTGAAACCTGAAGTACTTTCTTACTCTTCACATTACTGGTTTCCCCCTAAGGAAGCTAGAATACTCTTTGACTGTGGGACCCTGATGGGAATGATGAAATATTAAAGATGCACTCTGAGAATAAATTCAAGTGAACTTCAAAGTGAACTTCCAAACAAAGCGAACCCACAGTTAAAAACTGTTAAAAACTAAAACCAGTCCCTGGTGACAAATGGACAGGTTTTACACTGGGGAAGAGGGGGCAGCAGTTTATCTCCCTGGCAGAGGTTCGATTGAAGGTTAATGAGGATGCTGTTGGGTTCTCCGTTTCGCCGGTATCTCAGCTCCGCAGCCGGCGTGGCAAGCAGCAAATGAGCAGCTGGTGGACTGTGGAGGGATCCTGGGATAGATTCATTCATTTGCGGTGGGGTGCGTTCGTCTTGTAACCGCACGTTCCCCCAGATGGAGCTGGGAGACTTTATGGTAAAAGGGGAACATCTATTTTGGTAGATAGGGTTTGCCAAGCCCCAGTAAAAGCCAGCTGCAGAGCTTTGGATTTGACCATACCATACAGGAGGTGATGTGGATTATGTTACCATGGTGACTGCTCTGGCACCAAGGAAAGCCCTACTGTACAACCGACAAAGTAATCAATTAGCTCATTTGGAGTGTGTTTGCTATATGTTTGGAGCAAACTCTATCTATCTGCCTATCTATCTATAGGCCTATATATCTACAGTATATGTGTATATTAACACTATATTTATGTATATAGTGTATGTGTCTATTCAGGGCTCAACTGTAAAAGAGCCGTCGGCCCCAGCTTCTAAAATAAAGACTTAATTAACTAACTAGCTAGCTAGCTATTGTAAGATGGAGCCAAGGCTAAGCATTTGTAAACATAGACTCCTTCTGCCAGACACAGAGCCGGTGTTTGTTTAAACCATGGTTCATTAACCTTTGTTCACCTGCTACACTAAACACCCCTCGTAATGTCAGCACATTCTCTTTGTCTTATTACTTGTATGACATTTACCAGACATTTGTTGAAACTCATAAATTACATGGATGAATAGTTTTCATTTTCAGCCAACGCAGCATTCCTTCACTTTTGCCCTCGTTCTTCCTTTAGTGAAAATGCTTCCTCTGATCTTTGTGCTTTAGAAATGATTCTCTGCACAAATAAAATCCACACCGTTATCCACAAATATTAGATTCCATGTAAAACATTTTTTATGTATTTTATATATATATATATATATATATATATATATATATATATATAAAAGATATGGAGGTAGTGTTTCTGAAGTGATCATTGTGTAAATGATCATCACAAAGCAGAGAACATTCCAAGATTATAAATGAAACTATTCACTTCCTGAATAGGGTTTGGACACACCCCAGTGCCGATATTTTGCAGTCTTGTGTGTGTGTGTGTGTCTGTGTGTGTGTGTGTGTGTGTGTGTGGTATGGATTATCAATGTGTGTAATGTCCCCCGTGTCTCATTGACAAGCTGAACACTGTTTGAGGAGCACAGAAGCAGCATATGACCTCTGTCAGTCAGATGATTTCTAATGCCTGGTGCTAATGAATTCCTATTGCTCATTACGTATTAAAAGGTAACCGGCTAATTATGTTACCTGAGAATTATATGAAACATAAAAATATTGATACAATTCCGTATATGGAGAGTCCATGCATCGATTAACACACTCTGCCATTGGCCCCTGTAAAATAAGTCATATTGTTTATCCCAAATCTAAAGGGGAGCCATAACTGTAGCTTTTTTTTTCTCCAATTGATGACATCTCGTTCATGGTCTGAGCACCCGGAGGCTGTTGCGGAGCGTCCCGACTGCACTTCCTGTTGTCGCACGAGAGACTTCTGATTGGCTGGGATCTGCATTGGGGAGAGGAAGGTGTGGGGCGGTGGCTGTAGAAAACTAGTGCGAAAACGGTGTTCAACTAAACTCGATGTCTTTTACTTTGCTTTTACTTTTACAGATTTTACTCTCTGGCTTTTCCGAGAAAGAGTAATGAAAGTCTTTAGATGGTACAGAATGCTGCTGCCAGCATCTTGTCTAGAACTAGAAAGGTGATGTCATCGGAGGGAGATGCTGCCATGGTCAAGGACAGCATGTCGATGGTGGTGTCTTCTGTCTTAAGAAAGAGTTCTGTGTGCAGAGCCAATGGCTGTGTGCTCCTGCTCGGTGGAAGAGTCAAGGGGAGATGCTAACATGGTCCTGGATAATGTGTGGATGTCGGAGGCTGCCACTGCCGCAACCGTGTCTCCTATGTAACAAACATTCTGGTTGCTGAGTGGACCTGGTCGTGCAGGGACACTTCCTCGGACCTGGTGACTATAAATGCCGCATTTGACAGTCCACTTATAAATAAACTGACTGAATTAATATAATTTAGTTCTTAATTGCGGCACAATGTGACACATATAGTTCAAAGTCTTTTTACTCATTATATACCAACACCTATTGCATCTTAACCGTCCTGAAAGGTTGGATTCCTCCCCTTGTGGTCCCTTGTGTGTGTATGTGTGGAGAAGAGGGGGCTCTCCTCTCAAACCAGCCCCCCTGCTGGGCCTGATGCCTTTAATCTGCCTCTGTGTGTGTGTGTGTGTGTGTGGGGGGGGGGGGGGGTCAGCGCGCTCTCACAGCAGACCATTAGGTGTTGCCGTGGCGACTGATGTCTAAATGCACCTGGCCTCAGGCAGGGTGCCCTCTTCCCACACACCCCCATGTTAAGTGTGTATGTGTGTGTGTGTGTGTGTGTGTGTGTGCGTGTGCGTGTGTGCAATTTCCAGCTACAAAGCGATGATTGCTGTCCGGGGCTTTAGCTGTTGCTACAACTGTTTGGATCAGGTCATATCGCTCTACCACCAATCACAAACAAGCGCTTGCCTTCGCCACGGCACCTAGCTCCCCCTGGTGGTCGCTGGTCGGCCAACCATGCAGCTGATGCTAACAGGGTCTCCAGACTGTGATGTTTACCCAATTTACCGTTAACGTTCAGGTTAACCATGAAGGACACAACATGAAATGAAATGTTTATTGAGTTGTAAATATGGTCAATGAAATCATGATATGTGGGGGGGGGGGGGGGGGGGGGGGGGGGGGGGGGGGGGGGGGGGGGGGG
>JAODTR010071778.1:0-15674 GCA_025399935.1 Amblyopsis rosae | reverse complement strand
ATATTCAAATTGCCCACCAAGCACTTCCTGGAACTATTTTAACTTCTCCATTAACCATGTGACCGTTGAGAAATTCGAACTTCCATCGGCGTAACTCTGTTCTTTCAATGGCTCTGCGTGACACTTGAGGAGTTAGCGAGGTTCAAGCCAGCAAGTTCTCGATTCGCTCCACCCTCTACGCACCGCGCCGTGTTTTTCGGTATTAATCAAGATTCTAAATGGAGAGGAGAAAGATAATGAAAATTCTAATAATTTTTACAAAATGGAAGATACTTGTAGTAAAGTGAAAATAAACATAAACCCAAATCACACATAAATACAGATGCTACCAAATTAATGAATGTATAAATAACAGTCACATTTAAAAATAAAAAAAGAGAAAGAAAGAGAGAAAAAATATAGAATAGCATTAGTAGCACAGGGAATGTGCTGTAAAATGGTAGCCTGTGGCTTGAAACTGAATCTATAATGGGGTTCATCCAGTGATATAAATGTCAACGGGTGAGACATTTGAAATAGGTGAATATGGATATGACCTCGCAAGGAAAGAAATGCTATATGAGAGAGATAGAGGGAAAGAAAACTAGATATAACTCCGTGAGACAGGCTGCTCTGTCCCTGAGGGGTGGGAAACACTGAATGTTTCCTATCCGACGTCTAACGTTTCATTGTAATCGCCATATCAGTGTCACTAGGCCTGCTCAGCTATGGGGGGAAATATGGAAAGATGCACTCTTTGGTGCATTCCTCCGCCCCCTCTCACAAGTAGTAGCCTACATTCCTTCTCTCTCTCTCTCTCCCTCTCTCTCTCTTCACCCCCTTATCTGTATAGTGGCTGGCTGAATTAGATCATTGTGCACAGGTCATGCCTTAATGTCATTCTTTAATGCCATTCATGCTTAGAGAAGAGTGAGAAATGCCTGACGCCTTGAGTTGATTACAGTTTGTTGCTCCAAAACAAGAATTGTTTTTAGTTAAACGCTAAGTAAATGCCTAGTTGGAAGGTATTGTGTTTGTGATGATGTGTTTTGGCATGTGACATGATGGCGTACCCGTGAATGCTATGCTGAATGTACCTAAACGTTTGCATAATACGCTATAAGAGGACATGTTTGTGACTCACTGAGATAAACACCCTATATATCCTAGTGTTTGACAGGGTGTTTGTTTAGTATATTCTTGTTTTACCGAGTTACTGTGAAGCCATGAAACACTGACGAGCAACAGTGTGAACTAATACGCCCTTACATTAGGATCATTGAAAACTTAAAGGTGTAGTCAGCATTGCTGGAGAAAGTTTGTTTGAACTTGATCAAAACAAAAACATATCTACTTTCAATGCCATAGCACTTTGTGTGTGTTCCCACTTACAGAGTCAGGGCTGTGTAGAAACACCAGTTTATTTGTTCAGTGCTCACACAGGACGGGCGGCTTGCGTGCAGTGATATTCGCTGAATATGACCAAAAATAGTGTACTCGCTCACAATCGCTGACTATACCTTATAGCGGGGAGCTTTTCTTTGACAGTCGTCCAGCTGGTAGACAGGTGCTTAGGGCCGAACCGCCGGCCCCGGGGCCCCAAAAGAGAATGGAAGGAGGGTCAACGGAGAGGTGGAGACCGCCACCATAACTTCTAACACTTTTGTCTCTCCTCGCAGTTTCTGGCCATTCTTTACTCGCCGCTCTGTAATTACGCCAGCTGCCTGGAACTCTCTCCCTTTTCTTCCACTTTCTGCCTTCCCTCTCTCCCCGCCTCCCTCCCTCCCTCCCTGTCTCCATCAACTATACTTTTCCTTCTTTCCATCCTCCTCCTCGAAGTCTTTTTCGATTCTCCATCCCCACTCCTCCTCTCTTATGGCCTGAGCAAAGAAGCACCCGGCCATGCAAACGAAGTGCGCGTGCTTGCAATCGCTTGTGTGTTTATGAGCACTCGAGAATAATACAATATAATGTATACATAGATGTATTGCGAACTAGGTGCATTCTGCTTTTTAAGGCGGGTGGGGCCAGGAGAATAAAGAGGAGGAGGAGGAGGAGGAGGAGGAGAGTCAGCGAGTGAAACGAGAGCTGGATTCAGACGGCACCTTCCATGCGTTTAGGAGCGGGACATATGGGCAGACGTATCGGAAACACATCATTAGGGCATGGCTGTGGAACAGAGCTGGTGAACTTTACAATAACTCCTCGGGTTTCTCTCTTTGAAGGGCAGTGGTTAACGCACCATGTCGTTTACACACAAAATGCTCACCTTTCCATGTTAAACGTTTTGTGTGGAATCTTTCATTTTAAAAAGTTGTATTTTTCCTTTTTGTAAATGTCTTTGAAGTCCTGCCTTGTACAGGATAATTGTAATACAATCATAATATGAATGTTATATATTCAATATTTTAAACATTAATATAACAACACACAACTATATCCTATCTAAAGTAGTATAGGATAGTAAGAGTACATGGAGTATACGCCGTCCTGAGCAGAGAACGGCATTACACTCCCCCGGTGTGTTGTGCTTTGTTTTCATTGCTGGGCCAGCAGTGCTTGCACGTATATGTGTGTGGCACACAGAACATTTGTTTTAGTTTGACATGTGTGACATCTAGTGGTAGAAAGTCACATAGATTCACTTTATTGTTTGGATATTGCTTCTTCTTCTGCTGCCAATAAGACAATAGGATGTCTTCTTCTTCTGCTGACCCTAAGACAATAGGATTGAGATTTAGACATATTAGATTCCATTCTGTTCGAAGAGGATTGGGCTTGTATGGTGTTACCAAAGTCTTCATAAGCACGTCTCACCACTCACAGCCATCTTTGAAATGCCTCCAGGCAGTTATTTGGAAGAGAGCTATAACATCACTTTCAATGGTCACCGGGACATAAAAACAGTATGTATACAATCGCGAGTCAAATCTGATAGAACACTTTTAAAACATTTGGCGACTGCCACAAAATAAAGTTTAAAAAGCTGTTTTTCCCACAGATTAAAATTGTGTCACAGTTGGCTTGTGTCAATGCAACCACACGATTGGTTAAATAGGTTAATCCTTGGCAGTTATAAAGCAGTCGATTGGCTTTATTTGGTTGAGGGGCGGGATATATGCCTCCAACTGCCATATTTGGCATTTCATAATTCTCCCATAAAGCTCCATTCAAAATTTTACAAGTGGCATGTTTCCTTATATAGTGTCTAGTGTTACTACACCCTGATAGACCTTATGCTGTACTGTATGTACTGTGTACACACAGCCTGGCCACAAACAGCTGCTGCGGTTGGCAAGTGAACCTCTCGGATCTCTCTGCTGTCAATAGCAGAGGATAGAGAGAGAGAGAGAGAGAGAGAGAGAGAGAGAGAGAGAGAGAGAGAGAGAGAGAGAGAGAGAGAGAGAGAGAGAGACAGAGAGAGAGGGGATAAACAGAGAGTTGAAGGGCTGGTTGAGCATGAGAGAGGGTGAAAGCGGGTGGGAGAGAGAGAGAGAGCAAGAGAGAGAGAGAATATACTGTGGGTTGACGTGTACAATCTTTCTTGTTACCCGGCAACAGTAATATTTTTATAATACAATATATCTTCACCAAGCCCAAACTAAAAGTTTGTATTAATTTTTTCTTGCAGATTTTTGCAGATCCAATTTTACGTAAAGTGATCTGATCGGGAATATATAAACATCACAAGAAAGTCTCCATTGAGATGTAAAACAGGAAACGACCAGTTCTGTGTCAACATAAGCTGCCCTGGTTTTTTGTGAATGGGACTCTATCTTCTTCTTGTTCTTGCTGGCAGCCAGCCATGTGTGACCATAGAGCGAGCAGCAGGTGTTTTCATTGACAGTAAAAGTGTGTCATAGTTGGTGAAATTGCAGGAGGCAGCTGCTGGCTAGCCTGCTCACATAGCTGTACTAGTACATCTGCACGGACATGAGACCTCAGCTATGAAAACAAGCTGCTAGAGGCTACATTTTCATCTCAACTCAGATTCCGCTGTTAGTTGGAGTCTGGCGATATGATGAATTGATCCAGGTCATGTAAATAATACCGTCCGTATGGATATCCGGGGTAAGGGTATTCTTGTTTAAGATGCAGTATATTCACATTCAGGATTCAAAGGCCCCGTTGAGACAATGTACACACGTTCATCTACATTCGGAGTGTAAATTTGTGTTTGTGTTAACCTTTTAATCATTTAATACAAGCATGTAATAGCATAATATATTTATGTAAACAGTTTAGAGTAAGGTATGCTATTATAACATGTCAATCCCTTTATGACCTCAGACAAGTTAGAAACTTTTTTTTAGGTTTTTGGAAAGTAATATAAAATAAGTATGTAATTCACACCAATTTATTCAGTGTTTAAAAGATCAGGAAGTGACTCTGACCGATGTTGATTGTCCTGGTTGTGTGAGTATGCATGCTAATACATACTTAGTATGTATGCTAATACATACTTAGTATGTATGCTAATACTTAAAGTAAATGTATTTTACCTACCATTCACTCAACACATCCTCAAACACACACACACACGCACGCACGCACACGCGCGCACACATGTGTGCACACACGCACACACACACACGCACGCACACACGCGCACACACACAAACCGGTTAACCATTAATCTGATAAATACTGGGCGTGAGGGATTGAGATGTAAATTCTCTGAATGTCAAGAGAGTCAAGCAGAGAGGGATGGACTGAGAGAGAGTAGGAGGGAGAGAGTGAAAGAAAGAAAGAAAAAGTACTATAACAGTAGTTATCTGGCATAAATCTCCCAGACCTGGGCCTTTATACTGAATCTCAGCGAGATTATTAAAAATAGACAGTATGAAAAAAGACCAAATAACACAAATACAAATTATTCTTAGACACTGAGCACACACAGAATAACATACATTACATTGGCATACGACAGGTACAGGTGTACACAAAGCAGTAAGGGAAGCCATTTGATGGACTTTAATATAGCATTTATATTCTTGTGAAAACCATTGTTCTCTTTAGGTCCCACTCACCTGCTAAGAATTTACCAGATGAAACTAACACCAAACAGATTTGCTCTTCGTCACCCTTTTCTTATATCATTAAAACAACCACCACTATAATTCCTTGACTTCAGCGGTCCTTGGACACAGTCCACCAACAGGGAGCACTAAGTCATTACATTTCTCCAAGACATTTCTAAACTGGCTGTTGCTTCTGCCTTACAGGAAAGTGGCAGTTTGTTAAATAATATATTGTTCATTATGTGTGATTTTGTTTTTAGTGGAAACCATAATGACAACACGTGAGGAGAATACTAAATATATGAATTGCTATGATCTGTCTCTCTCTTTGTCTGTCTGCATTTGGACCAATATTCTCCCAGCTACTATTTTAGTGGTATGCTTTTGCATTTAGCCAAGATTGTGACCTGTAGATTTGAATGATTTGTAAATTAGAATTTCCTTAGATGAACTAAACACCACCTTTCATTCAGTATATAGATGTGCTCAACACCACATTTCATTCAGTATGTAGATGTGGTGTTGAGCACATCTATATACTGAATGAAAGGTGGTGTTTAGTTCATCTAAGAAGACCTCAACACCACCACCTTTCATTTAGTATATGGAGGATCTCAACAACACCACCATCTTTCATTTAGTATATAGAGGAACTCAACAACACCACCTTTCATTCAGTGTATAGATTAACTCAACACCGCCTTTCATTCAGTGTATAGATTAATCACCTATTATCTGATAGCACTGTTTAGCTGGTAACTGTAATGGATTACAGTTACTGTTTTTTGGTAATAAAAATGTAATCAGTTACTTCCCAACACTGCCTGTAAATCACATGTATGTGCACATGCAACTACATGATAATTTATCTCTCCCTCTCTCCATTTAGTGTGTGTGTGTGTGGCTGAAATACTTCCTTTCCTAAATGTTGAGAAATCTACAGAATTAGGGAGAAACCTCACTCAGACACATTCCACAAGACATTTCCCCTCCATAACTGCTGGTGACTAAATGGAATAATAATGTGACTGGATGTAACCTATTAAAGTCAATATGCCATAGTTGTCCAGTGATGCTAGTATGATAATAGTGAAACCACAATGAAACCCATTCTGTCTATCCCTTTCCCCTTGTATGTGCGTGCATGTGTGTGTGTGTGCGCGCGCATTAGGTCATTACAGACAGCTTGACTTTCCTGCAATGTATGGCTTGTTGAAACTGAATCAAACAGCTGCTATAAGATCTGGTTTTGCATTGCTAAGCATCATTCTCTCTAGTGTGCAAGACATGTGGAGAAATGTGCCCAGGTCTTCAAAAATGCCTTTAACCTGGATGATACAGTTTTATTGTGCCTCACTATAGACAATTAACAGTGTGTTTTTCAAAATTCTAAATTGGATGGAGAAAATGTATTGACATTACTGTGTGTGTGTATACCATTTGCCTCTTAGAACGTATGTTATTCTGTGTGTTTGCGTGTGTATTTTCATGTGTGTATGTGTGTGTGTGTGTGTGTGTGTGTGTGTGTGTATTATCCATGTTTGTGTGAGCGTGTGTGTGTGTCTACAGTATGTGTTTGTGTGTGTGTTTGTATTGTGTGATAGCAGCATGCCCAGCAGGGGTCTACAGGACCCTCTCTCCTCACCATTGTTAAAGCATGTCCCCTCTAATCACTCTGACAGCCACACACATACACGTGTGCACACACACACACACACGGAGGGACACACACAGTGCACGTACAACCACAGAACCACACTGCAGAGAGAGAAAGAGAGAGTGAACAAGAGAGAGAGAGAGAGAGAGGTTAAATACTTTGGCAATATGTACACTGTTACATCATGCTAATAAGTGCTTTGAATTGAAATTGAGAGGGAGAGAGAGAGAGAGAGAGAGAGAGAGAGAGAGAGAGAGAGAGAGAGAGAGAGAGAGAGAGAGAGAGAGAGAGAGAGATGCTACATCTGAGGGATTATAGTCAAATTTAATTTTAACACACATAATTGATCTGATACCAGGGAGTTTTAAGGTGAGGGGGAAATAAACAGGTTTGAGGAGTTTTAAAGAATCTTAAATGTGTCCCAGAGGTATTTTGTCACACGTTGTTATGATTGACATCTGAAAATGTGTCACCACAAGAAGAACATGGCTAGCATAAGAACGTTGTGCTGCCAAATATGATGCAATGCATGCAAACACGTACACACACGAAGGAATACATCACACGCACGTGCACACACACACACACACACACAAGCATATGTAGTCCATTGTTGTCTCATGTCTATAGCTGTTGTTCTCCGGACAGTTGAAGAAGCCCTCGACCATGTGGTCAAGCTCTAGGAACACTCTGTTACTACTGGCAACAAATCTGCTCCACCTGACTGGTACTTCCAGTCAGGATCAGCAGCTGCCAATCACTGAAATATACAATAATGACAACATTAAAATGTTGTATTTATTAGAGAATAAGCATAATTTACCTTCTAACATTCACAACAGCTGATTACTGAAGATCTAAATGTAAAACAGGTTAGATGTTACATATGAAGGGGGGGGGGGGGGATTTCTCAAACAGGTGTCTAAACGGTCACACCAGATGATAGCACTGCAAGGGACACACCTCTCCTCTTTGTGCAAACATTATGCTTACAATAATCCTACAAGGATGTACTTCTGAGGATTGCCTTCCGCATTATATGATCACACGCAGTGAAGTTCCTGTTGTAATAGAGGTAGCTCGGCTCTCTAAACGGCTAAACCTAGCTTCAAAGGAGTACGTCAATCAAATCTGTACCCACTGTAACACATTGTTTTCACTATGTCATTATTGTCATCTATCCATCTACAGTGAATGTATTTCAAATGTGTTGTTGTGTCAGTGAGTTATTGCATGTTGACGCACTCTGGCGTATGAGAGCTCTTTGAGTTCGTCTTTAAAATGTTTGCTTTTTTTTAACGGAGGAATGAGACGTCTACGACATTAAACGCCATTGCATAAAACGTATGACACAACACGCACGCACGCACGCACGCACACACGCACAAAACACAGGCGCAAACACATCTCCGATTCACAGTGTGCGCCTGCAAAAGGGCAAAGCCAGCTGGGCTGAAACGGACCGGGCAGGGTGCCACGCGGGCAGCTGGCATTCTGTGTGGCCTCGCGTTCTGGGGGCACAGATGTGGCTTGTTCTCCCCTCGCCCTCCCCTCCCCTCCCCCCGCTCCTCCAACGTGTTTTGTGTTCTCAGCTGTTCCGAATGCCGCGCAACTCTGTTAGCGCAACAAAGGAATGAAAGGAAAGCGGGAGCGCGAAGGAGCGGGGAGAAGGAACTGTCAGGCCGCTAAATTCATTAGCTTCCCCACAAGTGCAACTGGAGGCCAAGGGCTTGGCTAAAAAAGGCATGAGAGTATAGTGTGTTCATTAAAGTGTGATAAAAGCTTTGCTCCTCTCTCATTTGGATTGGATGTTCACGAGAAGCACACGAGAAGTCTCCGTAATTTCCCTCACCAGAAGCTCAGTAGCATATAATTAGCGCAGATATGAGATTCACGAAGTGTTGCTAAAATGTTTACATAGGATGAGACGTTAACCTTTCTTAGACTTATTTGGCCTTCGGGTATGGAAGTAGGTTCATCGGCTAGTTTCAAAGGTATCTTTCACACCCATGCAAACTCACACGCACACACCCACACACACAGAATGCATGCCAAGCTACGATCTGTTTGCTGTTGTCAACGGAGGGAAGAGGTGATTTATGAAGAGAGGCCACATAGTATGCTTAAAATTGCTTAAAAACTGCCTGCTCTCTGTGTGCGCCAAACAAATAATCTGGGGTTTCAACACAGCCCTGGGCCTGTAAATATTAATGCAAACAAAGTGGTGCAGACCGCGCCAATGTCTGAGGGCGCACGCTATGTCATTGAAAGCAGAGCCATGTAAAGAGAGAGTCTCGTCATCTACGTTCACTCCAATGGACCACAGCAATGGCGGATCGGGGAGCCTCAAATGAGTTCCCGGAAGATAGCCGCAAATACTAAAAGTACCCTAAAAATGATATTGTAAAAGTAAATCTGGCATTTATTGACTATATATATCTATATATATATATATATAGATATATATAGATTCTAATTACCCACCAATCGATGGACCATGTGACAGAAATTTTCAAACTTCCGTTGGCGCAATCTCTCTTTCCATGGCTCTCGTTGAAGGGAGAGGTGTTTTTGTTTTGATCTAGTTCAAATATCTACAGTATTTCGCTAGCATTGCTGACTCCACCTTTGGAGAGCAGATATGGGTTAGACTTTTGCTCACGGATGCTTTAGAATTGACCGATCCCAAGCCCCGCCTTTCAGACAGTTGACGGAAGGTTCCGTCAGATCAAAAAACTGTTATTTAGGATTACATGCAAAAAGGGTTGGGATAGGTCAATTGCTTACCTTAACCTTAACCATTAGCCTTTGTGTCCAGTGTCATAAAACGTATAAGCCCCTCAAGACTAAATATATATCATATGTGTGAGGTATTACACTGTATAACAACTGTTGGACAGTGTATGCACGCGCACACACACACACACACACACACACACACACACACACACACACCCACACACAGTACATCATTCTCACATTTTAATGGAGGAATAAAGGGCTGAACCGCCAGATAAGAGTCTTGATAACAGGTGAATGATAGCAGTAAAAACTCGTTGTGTTGTTGCTGCATTCCTAGCAATATAAACATCTAAACTGAAAGTTGTGTGCAAAGGTGACCCACCAATACATGTGAATGTGGATGTCAAGATATATATATATTGAGTTGGTGTTTATCGTCGATCCCCATCAGAAGAAGAGAGTTGCCAAACATATTTTATTTCCTAGTTCCTAACATGTTTTTAAAGGCATGTAAAAATAGCACAAATGCATACCAACACTCAGATGTTGTCATTGTCTATCTCCATTATTTACATACACGCGCACACACACACACACACACACAGGCATGTACACACTATTTACTAGTACTAGTTAGTTCTTAGTTTAGTTCTACAGTACTTTGTGTTATACAAAGTCCTGATAACTCTATCAGAATCAGAATCATTATCATAATAATAATGATCATAATGCTGAAACAGCTACATTACACGCCATTTTGGACGTGCAAGAAACAAATGCATGAACAACAAACATTTGAAGTCAGGGCTTATTGTACTGTACTGTTAAATCGGTGTCGCAACTATTTAAAAATTGTGGTGGTTCTTCTTAGGAACATAATGCACATACTGTGGTTTGGCAAGTTTGCAAGTACCGTAGGCTCAACCTTAGTATTTCCTGGTCCACCCAAAGGACCCAGCTCAGGAGCAGGATAACCAAAACAGCAAACAGTAACCAAAACAGGTACCTGAGAACACAGCGATAAAAAAGCATTAAAATAGCATAGTAGTCATTATAATTCTCAGGTTGACAATGTGGGCTATAAACGGACAATTCCGCCAACTACTTGAATTTTGCATGCGAAGAAGATTCTGCGTTCTGAACAGTAGGCACTGTATCGTACTGTACAGCATCCATGCAGTACTTTAGATATCGGGCACCAACAGCAAACTATCTATAAGGACTGCGATTGCGATCAATGTATGTGCATTGTACCTGTGTAACGAACGGTGGTCGGCCGGTTAGAGCAGGACAGTTAATTATCACTCTCCGATACATTAAGTAACAGATGCTAGAGACTTTGGGCGTTTTAGCGTTTCTTGCTAAGGCATCCTCTTAATCCAGGGATACTGAGTTTGTGTAGTGGTCGGAATGGACCGGTTACACCTGTAAAAAATACAAAAAGGAACACAAACACAAACTCAATGCCAACAGTAACCGAAACGCTAGTTGCCTGAGTCTAGTGTGCATGTAGACGAAACTCTATTGGTCTATGTATGGCATTTTCCACCACACAGACAAGTGCAAATGCTTGCATGCACATCTTATCAAGAGGTTTGAAGGAGAAGGAAGGGGTATGGAATTAGGATGGGTGATTCTCGCAAAGAGGAAAACCTTGCCGAGTCAGAGGCTTCTCATCTCGTGTTCATTCACGAGATCCAGTCCTGCCCTTTGGCAGGGCTGTTTCCACAATGGCGCCTGCATTGAGACAATGGGTTTTACCATTAACTCCTGGTGTGATTAGTTAGTCATGTGTTCTTGCTGTGATTTGGGTCCGAAGTTAGCAAGTGTTTTGCTTACTGTACCTTGAACTCCCGGCAAGCACGTATGCTATTACTATCTGCAATATTGGGCCAACAGAAGCGTGTGTAGCTCCAGATCTCCAGGCAAACAGTACAATGTAGAAATACAGAGAGACATTGATGCAAATAAGAAACCTTCTGTCATTTGGGATTTCTGTGTGTGTGTGTGTGTGTGTGCCTGCGTCCTGCTGAAGCGTCACTTAAAGGTCACCCTACGCTCGTTAGCGACAGGCATCCCAGTCGTCACGACAACACACAGCAGGCCACCACCTGTCACTACGTAAGGAAGTGTGTGTGTGTGTGTGTGTGTGTGTGTGTGTGTGTGTTTATGTGCACAAGCATGTGTGCACGTGTGTGCGTGGTTGTGTACACATTGTGTCCCACCATTCCCCCCCCCCCCCTCCCAGTGTCTTCCCACTGTCTTGTGTCTGTCTCTATTGTCTGAGAACTGGGCCAAGAGGACCCACACTGATCTGCTCACTGGACCAATGGGCTCACACTTGGTCTACGATGTGTGCATGTGCGTGCATGTGCGTGTCATGTGAAGCATATGTTGCTCTCTGTGAGAGGACATCCCATAATGATATCCTCTGTGTTTGCTTACAGTTTAAGGAAAAGTAACATATGGACGCTTATGCTTTCATTCAAGAGACTATTCAGTGATACAACATTTAAAAAAGTTTAATTTACCAAAACGCTTCATGGCATTATTTTATTTTGTGCCATTTTGTTGATGGATGAATAACTTTTTCCAGCCTTAATTTTCAACTGCATTCTGATGACTCACTGCCTTGCAATGTAAAATGGCACACCAAAACAAACAACACCTCCTACGCACACCAAGCCTAAAACTGTAAAGCGTTTAACACAAATTTGACCCGTCCGTGTCACTGATTTTTAAACGAATTGGTCAAGAACAACAAGACATTATTTATTGTTTCCTAGTATAGATGAATGACAGTGAACAAAAGTTGCTTGTCACCAGTAATCAATAACAAGTAGAGAGAGGTCAGTGGTGATCAATACTAGTTAAAGCATGTGACAAGAGAACCCTGTAACCCCTAATTCCTAAAGGTCAACTCATGACCATGAATCAAGCATAGCGATAGTTCAGGCAGGCCATGAAGTCACCCCCGGCAACACTTAATCTCAATCTTCAGCTGATCGCAATCATTTTATTGTCAGTTGATCACAATAAGCTCACTGCCATCTGATCTCAGTGACCAGACTGCTCAGATGATCACAGCAAAGCATACTATTGGCCAAACTAGCCAGGGCGCTTGTTTAAACGTCCTTAGCCTACACCCATTCCTGGCACTTCCTCTGCAAGCTTTTTTGCATCCCACCTCCACCCCACCTCCTTTAATGCTGTGTTTGATTACTCAATGTCTTGGTGTTGTCACTGATGCCTGCTCTGTTCTGTACCCTGTGGGGGGTCTTTTTGCTGCTCTCCCTGTCTTGGGCTTTCCTTGTATGCTCATGGAAGGAGCAGGGAGCTCCCAGAACAGAGGGTTCTAACCCTAACCCTATTGTTTGAATGGTATGTCACATACATAAGTATGTTTAACCCTTTTATATCAGTGAAGGTCAGTAATGATCTAAAATGAGGTGCGTTCAAACTCGGTGAACTGAGTGGTGAATATTGGACTTGTTACAATTTAAACTGGAACTCTTTGAGACTAAAGGGTTACAGTTTAAATCTAACAACATCTTCTGTGTGTGTGTTCGCCGAGACCGACCTCTTTAGACAGATTCTGTATGTTTGCCCCCCACATTGAACATGAATTACCAAGGCTGGAATAGGGTTGTGCAGTGAAGCCTGCACCACTTTGTTTGTGTTCCCATTTACAGAGCCTGGTCTGTGTAGAAACACCAGATTTATTTACAGCGCACGCACAGAATGGCCAGCTAGCCGAACATGAGGAGATACTGTATTTGACTAAATGTTTAGGGGATTATATTTGCATACTGTATTTGCATACCGCAACTCACCTTTAATGAAAGTCAGAACTGTATGCTACTGTATCAATCATTTCATGGATTACATTAACCTTTTACTTGAATAGGTACATAACATGTATCATTTAGTCTGTCCCTGCCATGCTCCAGATGCCAAGGAGCCTATTAATTAATGAAACCGGTTAATTATCCACAGTGCAGGCAGACTGTCCTGATTTGGTATGGTTTTCATTGTGCTACTGTATATTTCTATCAGCAGACCATCAGGTGTGCAACAGCCAGGTGAAAGCATGTTAATGTCCAGTTTTAGTCCAGTATTCAAGGAGCCTGGTGTAACCAGACGCAAAATTCACTTTGTGATCAGGGTCTGGACACGCATCATTGGGAAGTCGTTGCCTTCTACTCGGCACAGACCTCTGGTTTAACCAATCAGCATGGCTACAAATGTTTGCATTGCTTCATCAAGCTCTATACCACCATTTCGAAAACAAATGCTTGACTTACTCACCCCTATAGACGCTGATTGGTCCTCCGCCATGCCTGTGAAAACGTACAATGGAACAGGCTTTTCACACTGAGACCAATTGAGCTGAGAGAGCAATTGTCGGGTGGAGCCAGATTAGCATTCATGCCCACCTGATCTACTTTGAGCATGCAAAGCATGGCATGCTAAATAAATGGTAAACGATTTAACAACCGCATTTAGTGATGTGCTCCCCTGCTGGCCATAGTCCTAAAATACATTGTAATGCTAAAAACCTTATCGTTTTAAAGAAGGATTTACTACAATGGCTTATAGGCTTTCTAGCATTAAGCAGCACCACTTCAGTAAACAAAATTCACCCCACACACAATTTTTTAAATGACTGAGCACAACGTTTGATGAATGAATAGGCTATATTATCTACAACGTCCATGTTTACAATAGAGACAGGCTATTGGAGCACATTCAGGCAATTTTATCAAGATGAAATTATTAAGTCACAATAAATGCAATCCAAAAATATTATTTTTCTAGGGTTTCTAGGGTTAAAATAGTGATAGCCTAGGATTCTTAGCATGTTATTGGCAGCCGTAGGCACCCCTATGCTTACTGAATGGTTTGACCATAGTGCGCAGCAGCCAATGACAATTGACGTGTATATCACATAAAATTGATGCCCGGAACCGCGCGTTGTCAACGTGCATTCAACGTGTTTACGTGTTGTTTGCGTGTTCATTTTAGACATGCAAACAACACGTAGATAACACGTAGAGTGCACGTTGAATGCACATTGAATGCACGTACTGTAGACAACACGTGAAATACACACATTAATTTCGCATTTTTTTGGCCTGGACGGCCTTCTATACAGCTGTGTGATCGGCGGTTTATCATCGCGCTTTTTAAGTGGCCGCGCCTTTAGCAACGCGTCTCGTGTGATTTATGGCGCTTTTAAAAACACATTTATAATGTAAAAAAAGAGGCCGACAGCTTCCAAAAAGAAGTTACGTCTGAACTCGGCCTACTCGGTGAAATTGAGGAGAGGAAATCTTTGCTGATGTACCTCAAAGAATAACTGACTGTAAAACATAGTTACAAGGTTATGTGCAAGGGATTCTGTGGATACTTATATTGGTATTATTATTATTATTATATTGATATTGGTTTTGGAGATCAAGAGCAAATCAGAATCTTTTCTAGTAACCTTATGAAACCTCTGCTGACTTTTTATTTTTCTTGTGTAATGTAGATTTGTGTGGCGTTTGCATTCCAACACACCTGTTCAACCCACACACTATCTGACTAAGACTTCCTGAGAGGTCCAATGACCAATACAAAGGGAATGTGGGTGTAGGTTATCAGTTAAGTGTGTGGGCGTGGGTGCACTTTTATTACAGTAATAATGATACACGGAAAGGATTTATATTGTGTTTGCATCGTTATTTGTTTTGTTTATAGATTTTAATGGGTTTCTGAAATACAGGTATTTTGTAATAACTGTTCTCAGTTAAGTACTGCTCGTCTATGAAAATTTAGACCAAGTAACGGAGACTGTGGTTGTTGTTTTGATGATCCCCAGCATTCCTGACATACCTACCTTCCTTGAGCTAGCTAGAATGTCTAACCGTTGGTGTTTGTGTCAATATGAGTGATTTTGTTTTATAAATGCATATGCAATAAATATAATGTATAATTAACAGCATTTTAATAATCATATTTTCCACTCCTCAGTAAAATAGTTAGTTTGTTGCTGAGGGTGAATCATAAATATTACAATCTTCCTTAAGGGGCAGTGTTGAGTTGAGTTGTGCAATTAACACCTACTTGTTTTAAAATGTGTTCTAAATATCAAATACTGTGTATTTCCCCCTCTCCGGGAACCATCACCTTATCGTGGTGGAGAGGTTTGTGTGGCCCTATGATCCTGAGAGCTGTGTTGTCTGGAGCCTTGTGCTCCTGGTAGGGTCTCCCAAGGCAAAGTGGTCTCAGGG
>JAODTR010071767.1:0-15677 GCA_025399935.1 Amblyopsis rosae | reverse complement strand
TTTTCAATTAAATCCAAGATTGTTAAACTACCCAACCTGCGTTTGGTTTCTGCTGCCTCCTCCACTTAACCGTGACACCCTTATGGTGTTTTCTTTTTGTTACATTCACTTCTCTGTAGCTCACCAATATGTTTATTTGTCTCTTCCACCAACACCTCTAATTCCTTCGTATCGAATTTGCGTTTGCGTTTACTTTCAGACCGCTTTGTGTCCGACTCTCCATTACCATTAAACATTAAAATTTCTCCTTTAAATACTGCTGCCTCCATGGTGTTTACACCACTTGTCATTTACGAAAAAACTCTTAGTTGATCACCCGTAATACGTAAAAAATTACATGTGCAATATTATTCAATGCCCACGCAATTGAGCATTCGGCCAGTTTCACAGACATGGATTAAACCTAGTCCAAGACTATAACAAAAATTATAAGACGATCTCCATTAAAAAGATTAATCAGTGTCTGCGAAACTGACCTTTATGTGGGATGTTAGTAAATCCTGCCCCAAGTACGCTGATACATCATCAAATAAAATTTTTTATAATGTTAATGGGGGTCCCCCTATCAGCCCCTCCACTCCCCTCACTCAGCTACTTGACAAAGTTGTAGTTGGTGGAGTCAGGCTCAGTGCTGGGGTGCAGTTACACTTTAAGCATGTAACCAAAGTCTAATGAAATACAATGGAGTGCATGAGATGGGAAAAATAGACCAAACTAAATTGGTCTGACTCACATCCTTACAGATATTAGGAAAATACATTTGAAAGGGTGTGACAAAGCTTAAAGCCCAAACTTGAATTCCTATTCCACACAGATAAAAACGTCAAACAAAAATGACATCTATGGTAATGTGAACTCTATAAACAACATTATTTTACGCTTCATGTACTAGGATGGTGAGTCAGAGAGATATGTACAAGTGTTAAAATTACTCTGGAAGCTTTTGTAGCTTTTATTTCCATCCTTGAGATGAACTCTAATTGTTTTGTGCAGAAATATTTAGGCACGTGGATGATCAAACGGAGGGCAACTAAGCTAAGGCCCAAGTGAAATGGGAAATGAATGACTGGACCTATTACAACCAATGACAATAAACACAAGACAAACAATTGCTGTCAGTGGTCATGACAGGGTAGCAAATTTTCCAGGCCGACCGGTAAGAAGAATCGTAGAAATCGAAGAAAGAAATACATTACAGATCATTAGAGCTTCTGCAATTACTATTTATTAACATGTTAAGTTTACTGTTGCCATTAATGTAAAATGGCATGTAATGGAAACAGTACCAGGTTCGTACCACCAGAGAACACTATTTAGGTGTAACTGCACCATAAAATGTGTTTAATGAGCTGTAAACAAAGTAATATGACTGATATGTGATGAGACACATCAATGCTGGTGTAAATATTGACAAAATTCCAATTTTTATAAAGATCTGCATTTTATGGGCTGGAAACAGAACTAGACGTCATATCCATTAAAAATCACCCCAGGACCTGGCTGGTTTACATCGGTACACTTATACTCATCCGACGCATTTTTCAAAGTTGTAGTGGGTGGAGTCAGGCTCAGAGCTGTGGTGCAGTTACACTAACTATTCAGTGATCGACATATTAGTGATTGATTATGTAATTAACGTCAACATGAATATAAAGGTGAAATCACTGTTAAATGTTAAAGGAGGCTCCTGTAAAGACCAGTGAAACAGAAATATCCTGTCTAACTCCTTTTTATCCCCTTATTCCCTACCGCCAACCAAACAGCAAAAGGGTAGCCGAGTCAGCATTCTGCTACAGGCAGGGAATGTGTCAAGAGATGGCAAAACTCCTGAACTGAATGAACAGACAGGCCACAGTCTTGCCCGCTAAAGTCATAGCCATTTTCAAATGAGACCTAAAACGAGTAAAGCAAAGCTCCAGCTGTCTACTTACTGAGAGATAGTTTCTCAATGATATGGTCATTAATTCTTGGATGGGTGCACATTTATCTCCATTTGTATTAACAAGACAAAGCCTAATGTGCTGTACTGCTGTCTATTTACGGCAATATGTTATTAGTGGACAAAGTATTACACTATGACTAGCATGTTCAGATTAAAATATCCACTGGACTGGGGGTGGACACTGTGAATGACTATCAACATGTATAATAGATCTATTAATTCATCACTGTCGCTATTATAATGTCTTGTACCCTTGACAAGAACACTGTGCCGTTGTGAATTTCTGTGCCAAAACGAATTCTATTATATTTCCATTGTTATGATAGAATAAATATTTGTGGGTAACGGATACGATTCTAGTACATTCTTTATATACGTAATATGTAAAATCAACAACTTAATTTAATATAATTGTTAGTTGTTGTATATTAGAGAGGAACAGAGAACTGGATGCTGATTGGTTATCAGCATCCAGGTGCATTTCTGCTAGCCTGTCCACATTGCACAGATTAGTTGAATGTTCTGATTAGGTGAATGTGGCCAATGGTATGATTGACACCTAATGATACCACCTCTGTCACAAACAGCTACTGATCCAGATGTGCAGGTGATGTTGGGCTGGAGCTTGTAAAATCTAGATCTTAGTACCGGGGACAACTTCAAAACATCTTTTCCTCTACATATTACACTTCTACTTGTTGGTTCAGATATTCAATGATTTTCGGGCCAAGGACCACTTGGTCGATAGAAACACGGGACAGGGACTCCCTATCACATATGGTTAAAAAATATTTAGTTGCCAGGCCAACAATAATGTGTAGGGCAGCCTCCCTGTTGAAGACCTCAATAGAGTAACATTCCAATGTATCAAAGAGCAGGGATTAGACAAGATATGGATTAACTAGCATTTACGAATGTATTGTTCCATCCTGTATGTGTTCTGAAAACAGGTGTGATTTTAATTATTACACCAGTCACAGGCGTCTGACAGATATCCCTACTGGTTTTCATCATAGCGCATCTGTCCTGGGGCTAAACACTGCTAAAAAGGTTGATTTCCCCCGAGAAGCAACACAGTGGTTGGCATTTGGTTTCACCAATGGTCACATGTGCTTGAGGGCTTATCACCAGAGCAGAACTGTGATTTGTTCACTTGTGATATCTTCTACATTGTGGTATGATGGCGACAGCAGCCACTCTTACTCGAACACTAATGTCATTTGCTAGAACAAGTATGTTCCGCCTGGCCTACTGTACTATACCCGCACAGTTATTAGTTTAGAAGCGATTCTGCCAGTAGACAATTTCTGCTAAACTGTTTATTCAATAACACAATGAATAAAAACTGGCATTTCTCTTCTAGCCTGTTTTAGCACGATGCTATCAAAACAGAGACAGCAATGTATTGGGAACCTTAGGCTGTTTACTTGCAAATCCTGGAAAACAGCCACTTGATCACTTGATTTCTCAGGCATGAAAAGTGTTCTGGAAGAGGTGGCTCGGTAAACAAAATGAAAACATAACATAAAAATGCAATATAACAATACATTCATAACACCGCAGAATGCTAACATGCAATATGTTAGCATGTTAGAGCAGAGGTCTTTAACAGGGGGTCCGGTACCCCTAGGGGGTCCTCAGAGGTAGTGCACAAGGTCCTCCAAATTATTTGAAATTATTTTCTTCCAAAAATTATATAATATATACTATATATATAAAATATAAATTGACATAAATACAACAACCTGTCCTATGAATATATAAATCTGTCAATTATTTTAATGTCTTAGTGGACTTTTATGCATGGCACCATAGGCCGCTCTAAACATTGTTGCCTGGTTAATAAATATTTTATACCATATGTGATAGGGGGTCCCTGTGCCGTGTTTCTATCAGCTAAGGGATCATTGGCCAGAAAAATGTTGAAGACCTCTGTTAGAGGGATAAGTGGACATACAACCACCTGGATTTGGAACACATACCCCAAAAATACTGAAGGAGTTCTTGTTAGGGCACACAAACATCAGATCACATGACCTATGATATATCTGTGGTGCTTAAAAAAAGAGAAAGACCTTCCCACAATGGCTAAATAAAGCTACGTATTATCATCGCTGGAAATCCATACTCTTTTGTAAGGTATTGAGTCGTTTTTAAATTCACCACGGATGTTGAAAGTGGTTATACAAAAGCAATAGATACTGTAAACATTTCACTCTCTGCCTATCGAATTTTCCCTTTTATTCTTGCTGTCCAGTTTTACCCACCGGCCGTCTTGTGGACTGATGTGTGTAATCTGCTGTAAATTCCATTTCAATCAGCTAAATGAAAATAAAATCTAATGAGAATAAAGATTGGTTTGGCATAGAGCCTGATGTGAGAAGCAGAATTCATAGGAAATTATCCCTATGAATTTAAGGCGCTATAATTGGGCCAGATATCCCCCTTGGGTAATTGGACAGAATCTTTAAACTGGTGGTGAAGAAGGGAGAGGTGGGTTTAACGGACACTGAGCATTGACAGACAGACAGGAAGTGTCAGGTAGACAGGTTCAATGCAGTGTCTGAAGTCTTTAGTATGTTCTATGCATATTGGATACTAAAAAGCATGCATTAATATTGTGGAGGGAGAGGCTTGCGTACTACACCTAGCACACTTGACAGACTGCTGCAGCAGAACCACAGAAAGTGGAAAAGAACAAAGCCTTTTTATTAACTTTAAAATATACAGTATAATATTATATGTGTGTTGAATGGTAAAAATTTTACATTTCACAAGAAAGAGAAGTAACGTAAAGAAAAGTAAAAATATTTTTTCGTTCTTGTGTGTAATGGATATACACTAATTCCCTAGTGTATATCATGATATTGGTGTATTACAATATCCCATACACAAATTATACACAAATAATGTGTAGAGAAATATAATATACAAGTGAGCAAAGCTGACTGGAATACACATTAACAGTACTAAACAGTATTAAGCAAGATGATGCTGAATGTATTTACATAGCAGAAGAAAGGCTTTTTTTTAACAAACTTGCACTATGAGCTTCTGAGTGTTCTGTAAGTAAAGCAGTAGGTTAATGCTCATTTGAGAGATTTCTTTAGAAGAAAATGTTCAACTGTATCAACCAGATTACATTAAATAGCAAAACAACGTTACTTTATCTTCTCAAGAGATGACTACATTTTACGGTTCAATACAAATATGTTTCACCCGACGAGAAAATGTAGTTATATCGTAATTATGGAAGTAATTAATTATGCAGCATCATATAAAAAATGCGCTATTGCTTTTTACTGACAAGCACACAATACTGCATGTCAGTATTGTGTGCATGTCAAACTATTAGTACTGTAACTACTACTAGTTTTTGACCTCCCGGCACGTGTTACTGTGAATCCTAACTATCCTGGAAGGGTGAATTCCTCCGTCTATGGCCCTCTCCCAAGGATTCTTCATATGTTTTTAACCACATGGTTTTTAGGATCTGGTTATGGGCGTATCATTTGTTTCCATGTGAAATGTGTGCCTGTGTTGTGCAGCCCTTTGACACTTTAATGTGATTAAGAGCTACATAAATAAATACATTTCACCTTCCAATATCATGCAAGAACACAATGTAAATTAATGATAAAACATTAGCAACAGTTTTAACCCGCCTATTGGAAAGTGTAATCCCATATATTTTAGTGATTTGTCTGAAATCCCACATAACTTACTATGTGCAGCTGCAGATAGTCTCCAAGGCCATGGGTGCTCTCCACTCGCACTAAGATGGCATCCTTCTGCTGAGTGCTGAACCCCAAAGCTAGCCGATCTGCACGGGTGCTTGGCCGCTCATTGGGGGCCCAGGTGTATGTGATGAGAGCTCCGCCTTTCCCAAAAATATATGTGGTCCCAGCTAGCAACACAAAAGAGAAACAAAAGGTTTATTGTAATACATCTGCCTCACTCCTATATTACAGTTGAGTAAACCCAATTACCAAAACCTTATTGCTATATCCAATCCACAAATATAACTCATGGAGAGCTGAGAGTCAAATATTTAGAGAAGATATAAAATCTGCAGCGTAGCTGTAGACAGGATGATTGTAATGATTTTAATCACAGCCCTTGGCGGACCACATTGGCTAATAGAGTGTCATGAAAGATTCTACATGCATGGCTTGCCACCTCCACAGCGCACCAAGTCAATGACGCACATATTTGATGATTGTAAGCAGCCTCAGATATAGAATCACTTTTTTACAACATTCCCCAGGCTTCTACTCCAGCTAATGACATTTTCAGATCCTGTGTGCAATTGCAGGCTTTATAAAATTAGTAAACAGCCTAGGTGTTCACATATTTTGGCAATTTATTATTTGTCTTAAAACCTGAGATTATTTCTATACAGGACCTATTGCTAGCAATAAAAGGCCACTAACTCTAAAGTCACTGAAAATGTGTTTAAGTACAGTATAGCTGCAAATGACTAACAGCTGCACTTGTAACCAAAGTACATACACAGTATACTAGTGTTACCCCTACTAAAGCAAACAAAGTGCCTGCCATTTTATTATGTAATGGAATTCAATTAATATATCTTTCACTAATTTTAGCGAGAACTCTTAATTTCCCAGCTGCCATCAAAGATGGTTATTTGACCATTGAGGAAAAGCACGTAGTGCTTTTGCTAGTTAACCTTAAATTAAGTTTCCCTTTAGGTTGTAGGCAGTTGATATACTCTGCAACATTTCAAAGAGAGAGAGAGCGAGAGAGAGACCAGCAGAGATCTAGTCCACCACTCGATAATAACATGTAGAGGGACCAACTGACTTGGAGACCCACTTAAGATTAGCATACTAGCTTCCTAAACATGTTAGGAACCTCCAGAATCAAGGTATAACAACATTTCAATATTTCTTTAAGCATAATCTTAATGGATCTTACTTTTTAAAAGATTAATAGGAAGAAGTGAAATTAGCTATTGAGAGCTTAAACTCTAATATAAAAAAGAATCCAACTGGTATGGTTGGCAGTCTATCTCATTTACAATATATAATTTGGACAATAATTTGCTCTATTTCAAAGCCAAGGTGGTTAGAAATAGTGCTGCATCTTAACCACTTCAGTGTTGACTTTATACCTGTTGGTTGCCAACTGGAGTGCCTCATAAGGAAATGTGGAAAAAGAAGATCATCATGATAGCTCCTGAAGTAATAAACATGGTCAGGTGGCATGAGTGATTCATTTCTGAAGGTCACAAGTCTTGTTTAAGATGCTGAAGAAAAGACATTCATGTCCATGAGACGGAGGGGCTTTGATCCAATGTCCTTTTTCGATAACTCTGGACAGATGTGTCCTGGACTTTCAAACTGTATTTAGACATTACTATCGTGGTATGTATGCTGTACCACAATGCACCAAGATGTACAGAAGACTGTGGTCATAACTTAGTGGAGGTACTGGTATCTTGTATCAGTATATCTCTTAGGATACACTATATTTGCAGACATATACATTAAAAACACACAGCACAAAACTACAAAAAATACCCAATCAAATATAAGTGCAAATATATTAGTTATGAGCTTGATTATGCTTAAAACAATTATATTTGGCTGCCAGTGCAGTAAGTGAAATTCACTTGATAAGATTTCTTACATTAAGTGCACATGTACTTGAATTAAGTCACTAGATAATCAATTTACATTAGAAACAAGTCCAACTTGATTTTAAATCTAAAAACAAGATGATCACACAGATAGATATAGTTTTTGCAGTGTACGGTTTTACATATTTCACAATAACATGCTTTGTGTCAATCAATTGGGATAAATATGAGAAAATAAGGTCAGAATCACAGTTATCCTTTAACAATATTAGGTTTATCATTCTCCAGATTAACATGATCCAGTTTAGATTCTGGAGAAACTCTGGAGAAAAGCCCTTTCCTATTCAGATCAAATATACAGTACGATCTGAACAGACATTCTGTTTCTTCTGGACATAAGATACTAAAAGTGAATAACATTTAAATAATTAATAATACATAAATAAGTAACTAAATATAGTGGGCCTAATAAGTTTGGGAGGTGATCTGACATTTTCAGAAGAATTGTTTATTCTTTATTTACTGCTGTGCCTCGGAAGAGCTCCAACACTTGCCCTATAGTGTTTTTTGTATTTGTTTCCCTATTGTTTTACACAGTGAAACACCTGCATTTATAATTACTGAGAGGAAATAATAGGGAATCAAACAGAATCAAATCTTCTGCAGCTTGTTATTGGCATTTACTAGATTGACATATTGACTAAGATGGTACTTATTATGTTTATCCTTAATGCAACCGTAACAATCATTCCCCAGCACTTATTTGTGATTAAGCGTTTAAATACTGAACAGGTGTTGTTTGTCTGTCTCTGTTGAACTGGAATGTTGTTTCTGCCTAGACGGTGCTTTGCTGAGGGAATCTTAGTTGCCTGATTTCGAGGCAATTGTCAGTCAATAGCAGGAATAGCAGCAAGAAATGCAATGATGGATTTTTTTCTATTTCTTTTAATGTCATCAATAGCTTTGTTATCAGTATGCGGTTGTGCAACAGGTTTAGTAAAACATTTCTTATGCCCTTGAAAAAATAAGTAGACCTTTTTGCTTTTTCTTACAGCAATTTATAATTGGATTCGGAAGCTATTCAATATCTTAATGTGTTCTGAAATAGAAGCAAATATCTGTATGTACTTACACATAATATAACCCTAAATACTAACCACAAGTCTTGAGAACGCTGAGCAGCATAGCAATGATATGCCAATACACCATGCAAAAATTACAGTCTAATTTAATCTCTTATAATGCTGGATAACGATATATGCCTTTGGTGCCACTAGATGTCACACTAAGCACCAGCATCTTACACCAAAACAAATGCTTTGTGGGCCACACACACATCCACAAACATGCATACGAGACCAGACCGGCTATGAAAACAAAGAACAGAGAAGCTTGAATTACAACACACTAACACGGACTGTGATGATTTCTGCTGAGGATGCAATTACTACACTATATTTACATGAAAAATGTGTTAATTGTGTTAATGCTAATTCATGTTGATTACATATTTCGTGTCAATCAGTTGTGAGAATGATGAGAAAATAAAGTTCTGGAGTAACTCTGGAGAAAAGTAATTTCCTATTCAGATAAAACCTACAGTACAATCTGAATAGACATTCCGTTTCTTCTGGACGTAGACTGTACTACAAGTGAATAACATTTAAATAATGATAGCTGCCCTACCTAACATATCCATATTCTACAATGTTTAAGTAAAAATGATACTGTATATGAAGGGTGTCTCAACACAAACATCCAACTCAGGTCTCAACACTTCATTACCACCTCCCACAACTGTTTATATAGCAATTTATTCCAAATATCAACTATGTATTGATATTTGGAGAAAACCGAGCCTAAAGTTCTGCCTTCTTGACAGACAAAGGTCAGAGTCAATGAGCAGCCTGACATCAGTAGGTCGAATAGCTCAGGCTGTGCATCCTGAACGCTGGCTCCAAGTGAAATCTCACCTTTATGCAGACGAGAACGACTCAGCAGCGTTCCATGCAAGTCGTTAGGGAGGTCCATGGATTTCACCATAATATTGGCCATTATTTCTCTCTTGGTGCATTAGTGGGTATTTTGAGTATATTACAGTATATTCCCAAGTACCTCCAATCAATCTAGCAAAATTCCATTGGTGACATGCCCACTTAACTTAAGAGACCGGATGCGGTCCATTTTTGTTTACTTGGTATTAACCTGACAATAACAAAGTAAAGTAAAGCTACAAGCAAGTTGTGCACAGCGTCTTGTCCAGAGGCCTGACCGATATCAACACACCATCACAGGAACAGCGTCTTGTAGACCTGACCGATATCAACACACCGTCACAGGAACAGTGTCTTGTAGACCTGACCAATATCAAAACACCATCACAGGAACAGCGTCTTGTAGACCTGACCAATATCAACACACCATCACAGGAACAGCGTCTTGTAGACCTGACCGATATCAACACACCGTCACAGGAACAGTGTCTTGTAGACCTGACCAATATCAAAACACCATCACAGGAACAGCGTCTTGTAGACCTGACCAATATCAACACACCATCACAGGAACAGTGTCTTGTAGACCTGACCGATATCAACACACCATCACAGGAACAGCATCTTGTAGACCTGACCGATATCAACACACCATCACAGGAACAGCGTCTTGTAGACCTGACCAATATCAACACACCATCACAGGAACAGTGTCTTGTAGACCTGACCGATATCAACACACCATCACAGGAACAGCGTCTTGTAGACCTGACCGATATCAACACACCGTCACAGGAACAGCATCTTGTAGACCTGACCGATATCAACACACCGTCACAGGAACAGCGTCTTGTAGACCTGACCGATATCAACACACCATCACAGGAACAGCATCTTGTAGACCTGACCGATATCAACACACCGTCACAGGAACAGTGTCTTGTAGACCTGACCAATATCAACACACCGTCACAGGAATAGCGTCTTGTCCAGAGACCTGACTGATATCAACACACCGTCACAGGAACAGCGTTCTCCCATTATACTACAGTGCAAAAACGAATAGAGACCCAGCACTTAGAGTGACGTGTGGAGACGGGTAACAAGTGCAATAGCAATCAGCAGCATGACATATACAGAACCAATGCACCATCAAGGAGATGTCGAAGCATCTGTGAGCACTGAATTAATCACAGAGGAACACGATGCCATCACCTATTTTCTCCGGCTGCTTCCTCTGTCTTGTGATGGGCGTCGGGTGATTCAAATACAACTCCTGTTAGGATGCATCCAAAATATGTGCTCCAATATGAACCACGCACGTCTCCTCCCCTTTATATCTGGAGCTCGATCCTGCCGAATATCTATCCCTCGAGACCGGCATCTTCTCCCATGGTCACGGAATACAGTACATCTGTGCTAGTGTAAATAGCTACCCTAGGAGACTTTTAATTGCAAGGCAAAATGCACATCCCATCATCATTAGGGGGAAACCATGAGAATAAACTGAACCGATAAACACGAATTGTTATGCTGCTGGCGCTACAGTATATGTTTATCATATTGGTCATGAATTTTGCATGAGTAGCTCGTGTTAAATGTTGAATTCGAAGAACAGTGGACTCGCTGTGGGTTTAGCTGGTTACAGAGGTCACCCGATTTGTGACTTTAAAGGTTCATTGGTTGATAAGGTTAGTTTAAGGCTTGCTGCAGTTACTACTGTATAATATGGCTGGTGTGGGTATCCAGCTTATACAAATCTCTAACTCTGCCTGTTCCATTATTTAATCACATCCCATTGTGCTGCCAGTGTGTATAGCACACTCAAAACACAAAAGACTTTAGATGTACAGCTTCTTATCTAAGAATGTCAAAAAACATCTGTCCTTGTAGTCTTACATCGGTGATGTTCCTTGCTAAATATGACTATTTGTCAGACTCTAGATTTTATGTTAATAAGTTAGAACACAGGTTCAACTTGATAAAGGCAAAGTGGTGAGAGAAGAAGTAATTAACTAAAACCCCTAATGCTTTAAAAATTATTTTTGATTACCCAATGAGTAAGGATCCTCGATTATAAATTGACTAAAATATATAATATATTATAATACTAAATTATTTACAGTATGTGTGGACAGTCCACTAACATTAGCAATTTATTTTAATTATTTGTTTACTCTAGATGAAGAAAGAGAAAAATGCACCTTAGCTACGTGGGTGTGCATGTGTTTAGTTACCTATACATAGCATATTCTCTGAAAATGCCAGTTTTCCCCACTGGTTATATAGAAGTTATATTTATTGTAAATAAATAAGTGAATATAATGTAATATCACACAAATCCCACAATGCTGAGACATTTGCATTGTAATTTGATTAGTCATTATGATTTTGTCCTTAGTGATGCTAAGGCAGTGATTTTATTTATGGCAAAAATTGAAAATTAGGACAGCCTAATGTGATGACAAGGTTTAGAAAAAATATAGTTTGTAAAATGGATTAGATAGTCTTTGTAGAAATCATAATAACGCTTAGGTAACAAAATTTGTTTTGGATTACAGCCAAAAATCTGGATCATTATCATGACTCAAATAGTTGACAATTAGATACAATGCCGCACAAAATGACTTTAAATGTATTATTAGTGAATTGCTTTTGCATGCATTATCAGCAAGGTGCATCTAAAGTTGATATCCAAATTGAACTTGTGTTCATTTGCATGCATTAGATTTTTTATTCTACTGAAGTAATCACTAAACGTACAGTAAGGGCTCACATGCACCGCTGAAGTGCTGCATGCTTTTTTATTTTAAAGTTATTTTCAGTGAATGAGAGCACAGTAAGTCTAAGGAAAACATGTGTCGTCGTAATTAGAGTGATTTAACGAGGCACATAATAACGCATCCCTATTACAACTGCTTCTAGGCAAATCATTCAATATTGCAGCATAAGCCTCTCTGAAGCTGGTCAGCTAAAGGTAGGAACACTCAGTCCTGTGGTAATACAAGGTGTTAGTTTACATGTGTAGTCCCAAGAGACCAACATAGTATCTCGAACGTGTGTGCCAGGAGTACTTGGCCACTGTTTATACTGTACAGAAGTACCACCCTGAGCCTCACTAACTAGTTTATTTCACTGTACTGTTCAGCAATGAGTCAAATAAAAATACTGATTTGATTGGCCTGTTGAATATTGACCAGGCGTGTACAGCATTTCTATAAGGGTCAGTATAAATGTTCTCTAGCTTTTTCAAAAAATATATACAATTACATGAAAATTACATGTTTCTACAACTAAAATCCAGATAGTATTTGGAATACTAATAATGAAAAAGATTTTTTACGTGGCACAATGGAATTGTGGCAAATAAAAACATAAATGTGTCTTTTTAATAACTTCAATAACAGATAATTTCACGATACAGCAGTCCATTACTGCAGGGAGTCTTATCTTCACATTGCCAAAACATCCTCCATGAATAATTTCAAGCTACCCAGTAGCCTATCCATTGAATCTCTCTCTCAGTTTTTGATCTTTGTTATTGTTGTCCCCATCATTAGTTGGGTTTCTGATAAGATTGTTTCCTGTACTTTTGGTTTTTAACATACATTTACAGTAAACATAAATAAAACTTGTGGTCATTCTCTGAGAAAGATATGAAAAATGTTTCTTTGCTGATTTTCGACTGACATTTTATATGGTCGCATTTTATTGATCTCCAAGGCGACTGGGGAGTTCTTCATAAAGCATTGGGCCTTACACTGGACAGTGTAACCTGCACATACTGTTACAGTATATGAAGCATGCTGTGGTGTAGATGTCTAAGCCACTGCAGTATGGCGGGTGACCTATAAATAGTCCCAGCCCTGGGGCCGGGCTAAAGTCTTTGTTTATCCCAGACGAAAAAAAATGAATGTTTCACGCTATTGCTACAACTCAAATGTTACAGCCACATTCTGATTGGAATTTTATAACAATTACTAAAGCAAGAATAAAAGACAGGGCATTTTTAATGGACACATGGTTACATGACACAACTATGAAAACTGGACAGTGCACATATACTTCCTTTCAATATGCCATATTATGTGGTGCTGTTTCGTGCAATGAATGAGAAATGTTTACTACATTTGACATATTTCAGATTTTACTGCCCTGAATGTCATGCTTTATAGCAAGTGTTGTAGTGTACAACAAAATACAGCTATAGCGTAATTGAAAAAATATCATTGCAGTTTTTTATTGGCTTATGTGAGGCTGTGCTGTGCCAAGCTAAGCCGAGTTCAGACATGATATGGCTGTAATAGCCCAGAAATAATTCATCATATTTCTAGCTCCATTACAACTGTCAGAAGTGCTGTTGGGAGATAAAGACACTACAAATTCATTGTACTCTGTGATAAAAGTGATTATTAGAAAGTCGGCTAGAGGGAGCAGGACAGACATTTCAAAGTGTGAGATAAAAAAGGAAGTGATGATTTCAGCACCAGGCTTAGCTGGAGCCAACTGAAGTGGTGGAACAAATTTGCTACTGATACGTGATGGCAGATCAGTTAATACTTAATAATATCTATCAGTCAAGTGCAGTTCAACACTGTAAAAGAATATAGTTACAGTACTGTTCATTTTACAAAGTATACAGTAGGCTACACTGTATAGTATTAGAATCGTCAAAAATATCAAATGTGGTCTTGCTGTATGAACACAAAAATGTCTGCTCAAATCCTATGTAGTGCATTATAATCCAACACAGACAGACTGTTCCCTGAGCAGAAATAACACACACATAATTGTTTACCTATAATACATTCAGTACACGCCCATGATGTTGCTCATAATTCCTAAAGGATCCACATAAACTACCAATCAGGGCTGAATGGCATATAAAGTCGTTTAATATAGCGGAATAACTGTACAATAGCGCTTCTATCTAATGCTGTAACAGAACTGCTTTACCCATCACAACAACTCTATATTGAAGAGGGCAACTAAGCCCTATATCAATTCCCCTGGCTTCAGTCTTATAACAGCTACCTGTCAGGGCTAATGGAAGCGTCGCCCTAGAAGCAAACGCTATGCAGGCATTACTGTGAGGGGGGGGTGGGGGGGGGTCGCCTTACCATGGCCCCCTCTGGTGAGGAAGGGCATCCTGTTGATAGCGATAGGAACCGTGCCATGCTTATTGTGAAAATGATGGACGTGGTGTGTGGTGCTCAGACTGGACGACACACGCGCTGTCCCCGTCTGGATGGGGAGCACGGTCAGCAGGGCAAGCCAGAAGACCAGTCTTGTGTAACGCCTCAGGCCTGTGCCTAGGCTGAATCGGGACCGGCTCATCTGGATCCGCGGTCCCGGCATGGAGGCGGGCGCGAGGGGTCTTCCCACGTAGAGAAGGTGCACATGGGCCAAGGAGAGGCACGGGGTCCCTTCGTGGGCCTCTCTCAGACCCACTCCAAGATGAGAGAGCATCTCCGTGTGCACTTTTAATCCATTATCCTTCACATTAGTTAACAGACAGAGAAGAAGTGAATCCTTCCTATCCTTTTAAAGCTGTACGCGGAAAATACGCAAAAATCTTTACCGGAGAAAGCGGGCCAAATCCGATTATAGTCCGAGGTAACGCCAATAACACCAACAAGCGAACCCGCCCGTGTCTTTGCTCATTTGCACATTATGTTGAGACGTCTACTACACAGCGACAATCAAAACACGCTCTCGAAACCTCCCGAAGCATCATCTTCAAAGAGCGAGCCTCTGTGAGCGGCGTCCTAAAGACGAAACGGAGGGAAATCCAGCTGTGTGCTCAGACAGGGATGTGTTTCGACCATGTTACTGAGGCATTAGCGGCGGGAGAAGAGAGAGCTAAGTGTGAGGAGAATCCTGATAGAAATCTGCCCACAGGTAGGGCTGGAGGGTAGCTTTGCCTTGCCCTAGGAGAAAAGCCTCTCTAACACAGCACAAGAGATCGCACAGCTTTATGGGAACCGAGATATTCACATTAGGCAGAGAAAAAGGCCAGGAGATAAAATTAAAAAAAAAAATAAAAAAAAAAAAAAACTGGATGCGGAGATTCCTTGCCTGATGGACGGTGATGCGGGAATCAGCGCTTTTGCCCCCCCCCCCCCCCCCCCCCCCCCCC
>JAODTR010071746.1:0-15681 GCA_025399935.1 Amblyopsis rosae | reverse complement strand
GCCTGGGGCATTTAATTACAGCTCTGGCGTCTATTCTAACCCCCCCCCCCCCCCCCCCGCCCACAGGGCAGCCGGGGAAGAAGGGAGATGTCTTGGGGCTGAAGGGCCACACAGTCAGTCAGACCCTCCGCAGACCCCACCAGTGAGAGGTCATCTCCCCCACCCCACCCCCTCCCGAGAACAGATAACATTTGCATTCTGATGAGCGTGCATCAGAAAGAACGTGGATCTGCACTCGGCACGGTGGACATCTCGGCGTACTGTACTGCACAAAGCGTGATTAATGGCTGCTGCCCAGTGTGTCCGAATCACTCTGGAGAGACTCCGGTTGACCAAACACGAGGAATTCCTCCCGGGGACGTCCAGTAACAGTCAAATATATTATTACACAGCAGGAGGGAGGGGCGGGGGGATTATTCGGTACAGAGAGAAAGGGTGCGTGTGTGTGTGTGTGTGTCTGTGAGAGAGAACAAGAGAGAGAGCGTATGTGAGTGTGAGAGGGAGGTGTGTGAGTGAGAGAGAGATGTGTGAGTGTGAGAGAGAGATGCGTATGTGTGTGTGTAGTTATGTGTGTGTGTGTGTGCCTGTGAGAGAGAACGTATGTGAGTGTGAGAGAGAGAGATGCGCGTGTGTGCGTGTGTGTGTGTGTGTGTGTGTGTGTGTGTGTGTGCACGTCACAGGGTGGAGGAGAACAGCAGAGCTGGAATGACAAGCAGCCGTTTCAACACACACACAGCCAGGCCAGTGGTGCCGGCTATGTAAAGCAAGATGAAATGGATTAGGGTCCGCTGGGGGAGCGTTCAAGCCTAAATCACTGCCATGCTTGTTCGCCAGCGCTCAGCATAGGGCCCTGACACACACACACACACACACACACACACACACGCGTCACAAGGGCACCATTTCCTCTCTTTAACCAATTTAAAGCTATAGACTTCTATTGCCAAGCTAGTTGTAAATGTATACACTTTTTGTCAAATTCAACAAATATCTCCTCGCATTTCGCTAGCTTACCGTTCTCAGTGCGTGCTGAAAAAATAATGTGATACTTCTACACAGCCCTGGCTCCGTAAATAGGAACACAAACAAAGTGGCCAACAGCTCTCACGTCAAAGCTGTAGCTTTATGCTGCAGGAGACTGCAGAGCGATACCGTTTATATTTGAGATGGTAGCAAGAATTACCCTGCCTATAATGCACGTTATTTAGAATGTTTGAGAAACGTACTTCCTTGTTGTAAAAGTTAGGGCTTTATGTGCGTAGCTTGCGTCTTCTCTCAGTCGTGCACGTACTTAAACCAGCACACGCGCACGCACGCAGTTAAACCTCATGTACTGACTTTTCCACGCTTTTCCTAAGTGACCTGCTGCTCTTCTCAGCGCAGGCAAGTCCGGCCGGCATAACGACGCTTTTGTTGAAAGGCCGGGTCACCGAAACCATCCTACCACAGCTTGAAGGTAGCGAGAACGATTGACCCTGCCTATAATGCACGTTATTTTCCATTTTTAAGAACTGCACTTCCTTGTTGTAAAAGTTAGGGCTTTATGTGTGTAGCTTGCGTCGTCTCCCAGTCGTGCACACACACACGCACGCAGTTGTCTCCCGCTTCTCTCAGCGCAGGAAGGACAGTCCGGCCGGCATAACGACGCCTTTGTTGAAGGGCCAGGTCACCAAAACCAACCTAGCACAGAGACTATGACAAGAACTGATGTCAAAAAACGGACTGATCTGTTTTCGTTTAGCAAAAAATTCCTCCTTCACTATAGCCAAAGGGATCAGAAGGAAATGACAGTGAGTTGAAAGCTGGGGTAAATCCGTCACCCACCAACCCTCGTCCATTTTATTATCTGCCCGCGTGGCTTTCACAAACATAAAAGGCGTGGTACTGTCTCAACGGTGCAAGCAAAGGATGGCCCTTGTGTGCAGACGTGAGACGTGTGTAATTAATACGTGTGGAGCACATGAAACGAGCTGCTCGCCCCAGAAAACTCCCCCCATCTTTACGAGGGGGCATAGCTAGCGTATCTAGACAGGCCCGGGGCCCTTCACGTCCACGGGCCCTTCAACGCCGCGGGGCACAGACAGCACCTGCCCCTCCTGCAGACTTATGGCTGGTTGCTATGGCGGAGAAAGTCCCACGAAAGGGAGGCAAACGATTAATAACGGTGCAGACGCCACCGTGAGAGGAAGAGAAGGTAGACTCACGCAACCACTTTCTCCCCCCCTCCCCTTATTATAGATAAATGGGCGATTTGGACACTTGGTCTTAAGGCCGTTGCACGCGGAGCTGATCAGATCCATAGCTCAAGCGCACACGGATTCTCCATGTAAGTAACTCACTATTTATCATGCAGTATTAACATAATATTATTCATGTCGTAGGACAGTAATTGCAGAATCACAAATATATGATCAGATTTTCACAACAGACAAAGTTATGTAAATAAGAATTAACTACTGCCTGACCGAGGAAATGGTGGGGCAGGGGGTGGGAATAAGAAACAAGTAAGCGGTTTTCTTTTCAATTATATTACATATTCCCATTGCAAGGCACTGCAGGGTTCCCCGGTTGGCTGAATGCGCGTGGGTGCTGCCCGTAGACACGGGCCGTACTCCCGGGACCGAGAATCCTGGGTCCCGAGGCCCTGCGTTTGAGGGCCACTGTGCTAGAGGATTCATGGCAGTAGGTCGCAGCTCTTGTACAAGATATATAGTAAATATATCAATGCCTTAGACATAGTTCATATGTGCAGGGATTAATTTTTAAACATTATTAAATCTCTGCTTGCTTTCAAGTCTGAATAAAAACGCCTTGTGTAAACATAGAACACAACGGCGCACACTGACGTCTAACACAAGAGATAGCGGCGCAAAAGCTGACGTTACAAGTCAAAAACTCACTTTTCCCTGTCTACACGTGAACACAGAGTTTCTTAAATATATCAAATAACATGGAGTTTTGCTTAAAATGTGTCCGGACCACATAGAAGAAGCGTTGCGGATGTGCTCTCTCTCCCCTGGAGACACTGTGCTAAGCAAAGTGGCTGTGCAGGTGGGTGGGCAAGCTCAGCGTTAATCTGGTCCCTAGGACATATACTGGGAATATTCCTAGTGCCTGGCTGACCTGCTGTAATGTATACACAGGCAGGAGGCTGCACATGTGTTGCAGGCAAGCCTGTTTAGACATCCTAATTACGAGTCCAAGTGTACGGGAAAGTTCTGGTTCATAGGTTGCAGGAAAGGCTTGGCCCACATTTCCATCGTTGGCTTGAGCTAGTGGGGGGGGATTGTTCAGTGCACGCACACACACACAAGTATTTTAACGTGCGATTTCAGACGGCACAGGGCCATTAATCATCTGGCCATTGCTTTTTAAAAGACACCTGCCTCACGACCGTCAAGGCCCCAGAGGCAGCTGTTGCTCTACTGTATGTGAATCATAGCATGCTGTAATTCCCAATAGCTGAGAAATGAGTACACTGAGCACATGTCAGTGACTGTTTTAATGGCTGCTACACTTACGGCCCTGGTGTAACTGTTCTGTCATTGTGGTGTGTGTGCCGTTAAAGTGTCTCCTGAGCGATGTGGCGGTTGCATGCGCTGTCGTCTCGCGTTTACGCCGGGGCTTTTAAGACTGTCCAGCGGTCCCCCCCCCCCCCCACCAAACATCCCTTTTCGTTTTCCCCCTCTAGCTCCGTTTCCTCTATCACCTCCCTTCCCTCCTCATGACTGTTTTAATCACAAGCAGAAGCAGCTTAAAAACCTCCATGGCGTTGACTGGCCGGGCCCCATCTCAGCTATCAGAGCATCGCTTCCTGCCAAGCGCAGTTAAAAAAAAAAAGCTTTAACTGAGTCCGATCTGAAATCAAACAAATCTAAACACCTATGAAGACTTTGTGGATCTGACCACATGGCGGTCTCCCGGTCATATAACGTCTCGCCGGGGCTGTAAGCTACACGAGACGAAGAGAGGACGGACGATAAAGGTTCCGTGAATGCGTTACAGCACTGAATGAAAAGCTGGCCTATGAGAAGGTACAATTCGAAGTTCCGAGCGAGCTGCACCATTCCGTTAAATACACAGCCTCCGCTTGAAAGTCATTCAGACAGATGCTTCTAGTTATCCCTTTAATGGAGGATGGACAGAGATCGGTCGAAATGGTTGAGCAACAGGACTCCGAGATGAAGGGCTGATTCGACGATTGACCCAGCACCACAAAACGAGAAGCTTTCATTCTGTCTGGAGTGATGTTAGCAATCTGTTCTTGGTGGATATATCAGAAAATATTAAGCAGGAAACACCAGCATACAATTTTCAAACTGTTGTTAGTGAAATCAACGTGTATTTACAGTATTTGCCAGCTGGACATCAGGACATGCATTTTTCACTCATAAGTGAGGACATTCATGACAATTAAATGTGAGGTAAGAGATGCTCGGGAAAGATTGTTAATATTTTCACTCAACATTAAAACAAATAAGTCCTAAGGTCCAACCGCCCACATTGAACACGCTCTGCCAAAGCCGAACTAGTGTGGTGTGGTGCGGTCCGCACCACTTTCTTTGTGTTCCAATTTACAGAGCCATAACTGTGTAGGAACAACTGATTATTTTAGAGCTCTTGTACAGAACAGAAGGTTAGGGAACCCTGCAGAGATATTAGCTGAACAAAAAGTGCATTTGACTCTAATCACTTAGCTCACCTTCAAGGGGCAAAACATTAAATATTTCCAGGTACGGTACTATATACAAGCATCACATACAGTAACAGTACATACAGCATACAGATCATACAGTTTACAGTATATCTGGAAATATCCTGCCCAAGACCGGAGGTCTTAAAATACTTGAAACAAATTCACGTATTCCTCCAGATTACCACTTGGAGGTGGAACAACTGTTTAAAGTCTGCGGCAGTATCGGTCCTGTTAGTGTCCTTCTCCTCCTCCACACGCTGCCCCCCCCCTCCTGTTGCCATGGCCTCCCTGCTCGACCTCCAGCAACACTCTCTCTGTACTTGATCCAAGAAGGTGATGTGTAAAACCTTAATTATACCCATTTTTCCATCAGCCTATGATAAAAGCATATCAGTAAAAATAAAAAATAAAAGTGTCCTTGCTATAATACTTTAAGGTAAAATGCTGTCTGAGGCAGCGCTTGCTTTTTAATGGTCAGGCTCTGGTCTTGATCATAAAACGGACATCTGGATTGCATCTTCCCCGTTCTCCCCCTATGCAATCAGACGCACTGGAACTGGGGCTCTCCGCAGCAGGACAGAATGTGGGCGCAACGTGTCATTAGGGTCCATTGACTCCAAAGAATGTGACAGGGGCGGAGGACATGTTGTGAGGTCACGAATAACACCGGAGTATTGAAGCCAGGCCAGACGCCAAGTGGACCGACCTTGTTCGCCACCTTGTTATTATTGTTTTCCTGATCCTTCCAAAACTCTGGCAGCGGCCCAAGTGCTCCAGGGCAAAACGGTTTAGCTCAACACTCGCCTTCGACTGGCCTGACAGTGGCAAAACAGACGGCGGGAAGAAATGAGGCTGTCGTTATCGTAAAACCCCCCACTCTCCCTCCCTTTTCCCCTCCCCGAGTTCACCGCAATGCGGAAAAAAAGAATACAGAGGCATTAACCCCCATGAAGAGGTCAGGAACATTCATAAGCCTCACACCGCATTAAAATGGCCACACGCTTGTCAGAATCTAATTAACGTCATCATGCTACAAAATAAAGAAGAAACAAAGGAAGACAAACCAGGCAAAATCCTTTTTGTGGATGACAGGAAATCAGTTTTCTTACTCAAGTGTATCCAGTGACTACTGGAATATGTAAAAATCGCAGGAGTTTCAGCCTAACCACACACACGCCATAGAGGAGACGTGCTTCATCTGGCATGTGGAGCACATCTTCCTCCACATCACCAAGGGACAACAGCTTAGGTAGCTTGGTGTAGACCAGAGGTCTTCCATGTTTTTCAGGCTAACAGACACACAGCAGAGGGACGGACCCACTATTACTGTGTCCTATCACATACATGTGTGTTGCTCGTTAAACTGGGTTAACAAAGTTGTGTTGGTTGTGGGGCCATGCATAAAAGTACTTTAAAATGGTATACATTATAGTGACATGCCATTCAAAACAATTGCCAGATCCATATATTTATAGCCAATACATACACACATACATATATGTTAATGCGTATTTGAGCGACATTTACATTTCCGCAAGAAAACTTAAAAGTTTGGGGTCAAATAATTTGCCGGATCCCCTGTTGAATATGAACCATATAAATTAACCATTACCAATCCGCAGAAACCTGTGTGCCATTCCGCGCAGAAAATAAATAACAAAACCCCTCCGGCAGGTTCCTCATTACACGCGTTAGGCGTGATCGATTGACTGCTGGCTGCTGCCACGCCCCCTCACCTCACCCATCATCATCATTGGCTGCCGATGGCTAATTCTGCCACGCCCCCTCACCTCACCCATCATCATCATCATCATCATCATCATCATCATCATCGGCTGCCTTCTTCTGACATTTTAATCACACACCCTTTTCTGTGTGCCGGCCAGTTGCTTTCCTTCTTCCCACACTCCGCTTGACTGCCCGTGTGCAGCCCGTCACAGCACCACCGTGGTCACGCGGGGGGGTTGGGGTGGGTTGGAGGAGGAGGAGGAGGGGTGAGAGGCCGCCCTGAGCATTTGGTCCCGCTCGGGGACACCCCACAAGGGCGTCCTGCGAGGCAGACAGCCGCGCATGCGGCTGGGTTTATTATTTCTGATGGATCTGGTGAAAATACCCCGGGCCTGGGAATGTGTCACGCAGCCTACGGTACATGCTGCTCGTGCGAGTCCAAACGCAGTTCAGCCACACAGTATAGAGGAGACGGGCTGCCTACACAATGTATATAACTCTGTGGGAGAAGTCCGTCACGCCAAATGTAATGAGATTTGACTGAGCGTTTATGACCAGTGACTGCTGAAAGTGCATTCACGGCATGGCTCTCCCGATCACAAAGATAGGGTCTAACTACCCGGATGTGTTACCAAGATGGCTGCCAAGCATCCAGGCTTCGCCCAGCAGCATCGGAAGATTACAGTACACGCATCCGGCATCTAGGTCTGTGAGGCTTATTGGTCCCAAGACCATGCAGTTATGACCTTATTTAACGTGGCCATGTGCTCTGCATCCCCCGCCCCCCCCTTACAATTTCAATCGGTTACTATAATGTCTGTTCCATGTTTCAAAAGGTTTTCCAGTCAGCTTCTCGACAGCACACGCCAGACTGCACAGCGCTCTGCCAAAACACAAAGGCCCCAAACTGCTTACAAAAGGCATGTTCTTGTTTAGAGTACCAGCAAGAAATCAATCAAAAAAGAAAAAAAAAAGACAGACCAAAGAAAAGTCTGAAAATATACAGTAAATGATGACCATTTCAGTGGAAACCACAAATAAAAAAACAAACGAATGCTGATATTACGAACAATGTCGTAAAAGAGGTGTGGTGGTGGTAGTGGCAGGTGTGGGTTGATACCACAAGCGGAAGGCCACGCATAGCTGAGAGACAGTAATGTAAACGGGCTGTGCGGACCTGAGGGCCACAAGCACGCACTGCTGTTTGTGTGCAGCGTGTCAAAATGGAACCCAGACTACAGCGGCACATCTTTCATCCTCCAACCGTCTTCGTGTTTTCCCAGGGACTTTGATCCTACCCTGACTAAACACTGTAACACCAGGCCCAATCAGACCCACTTGCAGTACCCTCCCGCTGCCACAAGGCTCACCACTGATTATACCAAGCTCCTAACCACCAGCCCCACTCGGTCCTGTTGAAGGGGGTCACGCGCCCCATCCCCCTCCCCACGGGGATGTCAGAAGGCACAACCAGGTGCATACCTGCGAAAACGTGCGCGTGCCAAACTTGCAATTACAGCATCTTCTGTACTTCACCTGGGTGCATAGTTACAAAATCATAACAGAACCAAATAATAATTTCATTATAGTAGCCTATGCGGTGATTGCAGAGCTTGCAGAATTCCTGACTTAAACAAATGGCTCGGGCCCCAGTGGAGGTTTATCATTATCAGTTTTTTGCGATGACGTTATTTTCATCGTAAATTCTTCTCGGTTCATCAGAAATGTAACCAAGCGAAACATGGTTAGGAAGATGATTAGCCGTGGCCTAGGGGTGCAATAAAGACCTTGGCGCTAAAGTGGGCACTGTGATTACACCATCCAAAGTGGCATTTCGAAAAAATAGCACTGTCTGAGTAAATTGATAATAGGGGGGATTTTTATTTTATTTTTTTATAGCTGCGCTTGCAAAACAGCTTTAGAGTGAACAAGAACGGTCCGCTATATCAAGAGCTGGAGCTAATGGGTGGATGTCTTAAGGTCAGGCTTTTTTATTTATTTTATTTATGCTATACATTCTATGGTCTTGACAGGCTACTACTACCCGTACTGTAGAAATACTTTAAAACAACTTCATACATCTACTGTCCTTGCAAGCTTAACGATAAATAGCTTTAGTTTCCCCATCCGAGGTGTAATAAACACATTGAGCTTAAATGAAACCCTGTGTTTACAAATGCAGCTGCCAATTCATTACTATTATTTACCACTAATGCAATTTTTGGTCCAAAAAGGTCCTAATTTACTGTGTATTGCTGCAAATGTTGTCTATTTGGCTGAAACGCTTGAAGAGATAAGTGCATCACTCTATTTACAGATCACATATTCTTCTCCTGGTAATGCTAACCTCCAGGGAACTTCATTTCTAGATTTGTGCTCTAGCGCAGTTTCTGCCAAATGCATTTTGATGGCTATGTTCAAAGTGGAACAATCTGAAAACTGTCAGACAATTTTCCTGTAGGCATTGGATTCACAGATGAGCATTGCAACATAGTTTGGTCCACACACACATATCAATGGAGCTAATGTCAGTGAAGAGGGAGAGCACACTCAGGGGACCAGATGCATGTCACATGATCTGTTAAGTTGATAACTGGATTGTTAGCCAGAAGGGGGATTTTATTGGATCAGATTTATCAGACACAGATTCCAAACAAAGACTTAACATCGAGTGCCTTTCAGCACTTCAAGCTAACCGCTAACCTTGAAAATAATGTGTGTGCACGCACAACTAGGCCAGACCTCAGAACCATATTTGGCAAGGACAACCTTGTTTTTTTTTTTCTTCTTCCTCCTCTGAGTCAGTTATTCAAGGCCAAAAGATGAGAATTCATTTCAATTCCGATACTTACTCTCGCTCCTTCTCAGTGAGCCGGTCAGTAATGGTGTCTCTGATGGAAGAACGCGAGCCCTTGTGAATGACTGGATACCTGACAGGTATCTGCAGGAAGCAGGAAATCATCAGGACCATGTGTGCCGTGTAACCCAGGGCAACTGCAATGCTCCCATCATCCTTTGCTGCAGAAGACACACGCATTTCAGAAGTTTCAATTAAAAAAGGTACATTTTAATTATTTGAAATGCCATGCTTGCTAGTCAGTTAGTGACATGTACACGTAAAATAATAAATTATGGAAAATGACGGTTTTTTATCTCCGTTACTATTTCCCTGAATAATAATCTGCAATGTCGATATCTTTGGTATGTGTTTCTCTTTCCATATAAACAAATCATCGTTGCATAACATTTTAACATGTCTTGAAACATTTACACACACATATATATATATATATGGTATTTTTAAACTTTTTTTTGTTATTCTAAATCAAGAATCTTTGGCTGCTGCAATATTTTCTTCAGAAATGTGCATCGAGAGCAAAAGCATAACATAAAATAATTCCCATCTGAGCCTTACAAAGTTTCTGGGAGAAAAAAAAAGACAAGAAATTAAAGTAATGAAAGAGCAAACAAGCATACATGAAACTAAGCTGTTTCAAGAGTCTTTACATTCGCTAGCAGCACTCCTTTCACTGCTTCAGGCAAATGCTTCAAATTACAGTGTTTCTTTATTTTAACGCAACTAAATAATAGACTATGGCTGGAAGGGAGACATTGTGCCTCATAAGGTGTCTGTGTCAACATAAAAATGCAGCATTGTGTGTGCTGGTGTTTCTGTTACCATAGCAAACAACCACCTCGTGTAAACAACAGCGTGCTGGACATGCCGCTTCAAGGTTACAAGAACTACGGGTCACTTGAGGACAGGAAAAGCCAAAGCATCAGAGATTAGAGATTATTTTGTTGTTCTTTTTTGAAATTCAATGTAGAAAACTGTAAAGGAGTTTGCGATCCTGTGTTGCTAAGGTGACATGCTGCGTGTTTAAATGCATGTTAAAGAATTGTAGGGCGCGACAGGAGAGTTCTTCAAGTCAGAGGCTGTAGATTAGAGCTTCCCATTGACCCTGACAGCGTGGAACATCCTGCCCTTACAGGCATAGTGTTAGCCTCTCCCTGACACTCCGGCTTGGCAACTTTGTCGCTGGATTTAACTTTTCTAACCATCTTAGTGACTTAGTTTCATTTTATAAAATGCAACTAGCGACAAATGTGGCAACTTATTCAGATCAGGGCAAAAGCAAGAAACACATTATTTTGTAATGCCATCGCATTAAGGAGTCTCTCCCTCTTACGAGCTGAGTTCTTAGGTGTGTGTGTGATATTTACATTAATATGCCAATTAGACAGGCATAGGGTGCTCCCTCGGAAGCTCTGCCTCCCCACATTGGAAGCACACCGTGAAGGCCAGGATAGTGTCATGTGGTGCGGTCTGTGCACCGCTTGGATTGTGTTCCTATTGGCCAGGGCTGTGTAGAAACACCACATTATGTTTTCAGCGCGCGCACAGAAGGGCTAGTGGACCACGAGGAGAATATTCGCTGAATTTGAAAGTGTATTACCTTACAATCGCCTATAATACCTTTAACCACAGGACAAGACCCTGATCCTAAATCCCCCTAACTGCTGACGCATGAACACAATAGCATAACAGGTAACCATGACAGCATGACTCCTACAGGACTTTATTATCATGCTGCTAGCATCTTGCCTAGGTCTGCCTGACCCAGAGGCACGTGGGTTCATCAGGGCAGTGGGCAGGCTAGTGGCGTTTCACTGGAGGCCTGCCAGTTAAAGCAGGAACCTCGAACCTGAAATGAGAGTGAAACACTCCGGCAACCTTTAAATTAGAGGGAAACGCTCCGGCAACCTTTAACTTAACAGCTACCGTTTAGGGACTTTTGGGCAAGCTGTGAAATTATCAACTGCCTCAATGGGAGCCAAGTGGCCGGGAGTACAACAAGGCTGCTGTTGTCAGGCACGTCACCTCCTAGTGGCAGTCAAATGAAGAGCAGTGCAGCTGCACGTGGACAGCGTATAGATTAAAACGGGAGCCTTTAAGAATGCATCCCTCTACACACTTTGGCCTGGTCTCATTGTTTCTCTTAACCACAAGAAACAAAAATGGAACTGACCGTATGTAAAACTACATAAAAACCGGGCTTCAAAACATTACGTTTCTCAGGAAACCATTGCTGCATTCCTGAATGATGAGAAGTACTTTCGGGGGCCAGGCAGAGCCAGCTTCCATTCAGAAAAGGCCGTTGAAGAACAACGTTCAAACCTCTTCCATCAGGGTACTTGATCTGACACCCTTCCCCCAACACACACACAAACACACCCACACACCGCCAGCTCGGCCCTGATCACACAACTCCGTGTGTCAAACACGGTCTTTGTCTTTGAGGAGTATTTAGATTAGAGGCCAGCATGGCTGACTCATCTTGTGTTGCACAGACCTGAGGATGGGGATTGTGTTTGGATAGTGGCTTGGATCCTCCAGCACAAAGTATGTGGTTCTTAGACAATAACATCGTATTGTGACCTTTTCAGCTCAATTTCTGCATAACAATCTTATTTAGGACAGTGGATGGCAACATGTCAAGCCAACATACAAATAATGTATTTATTCTGTTGGCAACCATACGAATATCTGTTCTTTTTATCTAAAATACCCATTCTGGTCAATTACATTTTCCGTTATATATTCTAGCATTAAAAGGTATAGTAAGTCATTCTCCCTTCAACGTTATAGGGTGCTCTCCATTAGAAGCTCTGCCCCACACATTGGAAACACATTGCAAAGGCAAGGATATTGTGGTGTGGCGCGGTCTGCACCACTTTGTTTGGGTTCCTATTTATGGCTGTGTACTGTAGTACCATATTATTTATTCATCACGCAAACAATTTTTGGTGAATTTAACAAAAAGTTTATTATCTAACAATTGCTTTCTATACCTTTAATGGTGTGCAATCAATTCATTTTTGGAATTTATTTGTGTCTTGTTCCTGGTTTTGCCCATATTTAAAAAAAAAATGTATAGAAATAATAATTCAAATTAACATCCAAATACAAATGTATAGCATTTGATTTGTAGGCAAACATTTGCACTGGCCAATGCCAACTGTATCCAGCCACTGGCAATGTGGACAATAAGCCATCAATAATACATGAATTAATTCAATCATAATTCACAAGTCTTAATTTGTGGGCTGGATTATGAAAAGTGACACTCTTTACGTGGACAAGCTAAAGTTTATGGAAATAAGTCAACTGGTCCACTAAAACGTGGGTATACGTCGATACAATAGAGATGCACTGAAAAGTAAACAAAACGTTAATCGTAATCAGCCAAGAAAAATGCAATACCTGCTATAGAACAATTGCATTTGTATTTGCTTGCTGTGCAAACGTGTCATCCAACCTAAAAGGCCAGTGAGCCACCCAAACAGGCCTACAGTACCACAATTTACCTTGGAACTCCTCAGAGTTGGGAAGCTTGACTCCGCAGATCACATATTCGGACTGATTACCCTGCGGGGTGAAAGAAAAGGTTTCATATTAAACGGCAAGTGATTTTCGTAAACGCTTGCTAACGTCAAGCTCAAATCTATACAATATCCCCTCCGCAGCACGGCCCACACATTGAACGGTAAGATAGTGAAATGCAAAGAGATGTTTGGTGAATTTGACAAAAAGTGTATTATCTTACAATTAGCTTGCCTAAGCTGTTTATACTTTTAAGACACATGGCGCATATACGCATGACCCCATGACAGCCCCTGCTGGTCAGAAAGCAGCTTGACAGCTGAAAAGGGCAGGGTCTTGTAGGGCTGGCCGATTAACGTAGATACCACAGCACAATGATACAAATGTTTTCACCACAAGCAATGTAATTTGTTGGCATCCAAAAATACTGTATATTACTGTAAAAGAGGCAGAGGAAAAAAAGGAAAGGGTCATTGGGTAATTTCACGCACGCAAGTGAACAGATTAGCCGCATGGGCAGGAAACTAGTTCTAAATAGCTGCCACGGCAACAACAATGTGTAGGAAAATCACCCGTGCGAGAGGCAATGTGCGTGTTACATTAACACGAAACATGAAAAGTGCAGTGCAGTATGTTAGACAAGCTTCGTTTTCTTTAAATGTGCACCAGGTGGTCACACGGAGGCAGATAGATCTTGTTATACAAGCAAGCTGCATACGCATCGCTGCTAATCAGGGGGAAGAACTGTTTGTTTACTGTTTACTGTTTGTTTCATATTCTGTCTAGGTTTATAGCACGCTCAAGCTTTTCACGGACGCGTCCAAATTTAGAGCCCAAATCTGAGTGGGTTTTCCGATTCTTGGCACAGATACATTTACACAGACATTTGTCACGGTTTAAGGATCACGGCTCTGCGCGTCTACATCAATAAACACAGATTACTAGCGGACAACTCACATGATTTACAATCATGAGTAAAACGCTTCACTCAGTTGAGTTTAGCTTTTGAACACCACCAGCGTTCTTCTGACAATCGAGTCACTTTCAATCTAAGTCTCTAAAACAATATCCTCCCTCATCAAGAGGAGTCATTTCATAATTGTAACACATACTCATAATCTTAAAGAAACAGACGTTTTGGATCCCTGCAGTGCAGTTGGAGTCATGTTGCATAGTTATGTACATAATGTATAATGTCCAGGCTGCATTGAACGCGTAGCGTATTGTACAGTATGCTGCTACAATACGTGCTCTGTAGGTGTAGCCAGTTAAAACACACATTCAACTCCGCATATGCTATGTGTCCAGAGCAGCCTGGCCTTTAGCGTTATTAGTATTTCCTGCCACAATGCATAATAGGAGAGTGATGAGACCCAGAAAATTGTCCAAAAAGCATAAAAACTACCATATATGATATGGATATGGATTGGACAGCCTCAATGATGTAGGTTTAGCCTAGAAGGTAACTACAGAACATTCAAGAAATAGTTTTCTTGAAGTTTCATATTGATTTGCATGATGTGTTTAAATAAATAACTAAATATTAATGTTTTGCAATATGCTGTCTTCTACACAGGGACTTCAGTTGAACATTAGTAACATTTTCTAAAACTGTTGCAATACGTTTATTCACAATTGACCCTGAACAAATAAACATGAAATCAGTCAAATGAAAAGTACTTCAGATCATCAACCTGCCACCACTTCCATTATAATAGATAGTTAGACTGCCCATTGTGCCTGGGTGGACAAGGGGCAGAGCATGCTGCCTCCCACTCACCACATCGATAGGGTAGATGTACGAGAGCTCTGACAGGAGCTGACGACAGCGGATGTTGAGGAGAGCATTGCACTTGAGGAACTGCTCTCTGGAGGGACAGAAAACACAACACACACACACACACACACACAGTCAGTCACTCCGATTGTCCAGCTCTAAGGCCCCACCTAGCATGTTGGCCCAGAGGGAGATGGACAAAGATGGAAGATGACAGGGAGGCAGAAATGAGGGCATTATGAAAGGGGGGTGAAAAGGAGTGAGAAAAACAAATAAATAAAAAAAACACAAATGTTATTTTTATTTATTCATTTATGTATTTATTAATTAATTATTCACCTGCGTGAAGTTGGCACCCCATGAAATAAGAATGTGAATACAAGTATTTTTATTCGTTTCTGCACGCAAATTAAAAATGTGTGTACAAACCGTTTTAAAGAAATTATACTAGGTATATTAGGTTTTTTGCAATGGTGTGACGTCCTCAGCCTATTAATGTTAATATCACTTAACTTATCACATTCATGTGTGCATCATCTGTGCCCGTTTGTGCAAACAAAACAAACATTTGTGCGTAATCATTTTAAGTTTTGAGGTTTTATTTATGTAAACAGATGACGTCATCGTCCTCCCATTTGTCTCGCGTTAAAATGGGCTGAATCGCTCATAGGCTTACCATGAAAATTGTAACTAGTAATTTCTCTGAAACGGTTTGCGCACAAAGTTTAATTTACGTGCACAAACGATGCAGAAACTAATAGAAATACTTTTATTCACATTCTTGTCAAATGGGGTGCCAACTTCACAGAGGTCATTAGTGCTGAATGCCAGATGTTTTGTCAGTTGAGTGTTATCAAATCAAATTTATTTATAAAGCGCTTTCAAACAACAGAAGTGGTCACAAAGTGCTGTGCAGTAAAATCAATAAATAAAATAGACAGCTCATACTATAAAAACATAAAATGCAATTAACAAACACAGCCCAAATAAAACAGTAAGTAAAACAGTAAAACAAACGATGCAATCACAAATGTCAAGGTCTGTTGTGAAAGGCCAATGAGAAGAGGTGGGTTTTCAGAAGAGATTTAAAAACAA